>JAGFPH010009490.1:299-33523 GCA_018207615.1 Philaenus spumarius | reverse complement strand
TTTTATGAAGTAGCCTAGTATTACATTATTTTTAATTAGCAACATATTTTGTAAATTGTTTAAATGAAATCGTAAAATTTACTACGGCTTTCTAAAATTACGGCCCAGAAAGTAATTTTAAGTCTAGGCCTAACCTAAAATTATTGTATGTAGCCTATGTTGCCGTTAAGACTGGTAAAATAAATTAAACATACACACAATCATTTTAGTTTAGGCCTAGACTGATGAACCAACATTTTATGTTTATAGAATGTATTTGCAATGAATAGACATTTAACTGTTTTTACCATCTTAGCTTTGATGTTATAGTTAATTCTACACCTTTATTATAATAAATTAAATGTATAGAAACAGTGGGCCTAAATATTTGTATAAAAATCAAACTAATAATAAACGGCAATTGAAAGATTAAAATTGAACTTAAAAAAATAGTTTCGTCTTGTAAAATAAATAATAATTATGTACATAAAATATTGTTAAATACAGGCTAGAATTGAAGAAGAAAGATTTTTACATCCCTTCAATAGTAAAATGTTTGCTTCAAACCGGGGTTCTTCAAACAACACCAGGCGTGGCTGGGTTTGACTGAGGCAAACAAAAGGTCTGACCGTGAAAATGTGAACGCACGTGTTTCCTCTACTACCGTGCTAATTCCGCCCCCTTGTTTTGCGCCAAACAGCCTGAGTCAGTTTCAAACTGACTCAGGCTGTTTTGTTCGACGCAGTGTGGAATCACCCTTAATGTTTGAAGACTTAAGTTTGTTAATTACAGTCACAACAACAAAATGTAAAATAAAAACGCTTTTAGTGACTTCTTCAACGGTAAATGCATAACATCACCTCCACTTGTGGACAAATTTAGCTTTGCATTACAGCGGATATTTTCCTTAATGATACTCCTCAAAACACTACAAATTGAATTGAATGCGAACAGTAGAAGTTTTATTACGAAGGAAGAAGCGACACCATAGTTTTGTTACGTCTCCGACTTCACATTCTGTAATTATCTTTACCGACTAGTTACAACTTCTGTCTACCTTCACCAACTTCCAAATAGTTTCCCTTTTCTCCGCCAGACGCCACCTCCGTACAGTATCTACTCTGGGCATAGCTCGCTATTAAGCGGATTCCTTATCTCATATACAACAGCTGACTCATTCTATAGACCGTTAACCTTGCTTCTTTAGAACATTCGAGAAGGAGAGTCCGCCATTGCTTCCACTACAGGAAAGTCCACCTTGTCATGAAGCTGTAAATTATTGTCGTGGATTAATTCCTTAAGTTTTTTTTGTCGCGAGTTATGCGCAAGGCTAATTAACATGCCTTTGTTATAAGCCTTTATTTTGTGAATACCAGGTACGTAGAATGTTTTAGCCTTACTTTTGTTACTTATGAAATATTTACTTGTAAAATTTAATAAGGTTATTTCCACCGTTGGCTTATGAATAACTTTCCAAACTCATTTTGTTCGATTTAATAGAGAAACCTATGTATTTCATTTTTACTACAGCCTAATTTAAAAAAAGCAAATCTTACAGCCTACAAAAACTTTAAAGCTGATACTATGTTGTGTATTACTAAAGCCTTAACATATTTCAAACAAAACTAGCCTAAACTGTTCTGTATTAATTAACTGTAACTGTGTAGTTTTCTGCAGTATAACCAGAATATTGAAAACTTTTAATGAGCTATAGGCATAATATTACTGATATGTATATTATGTAACTAAACAAGAACATTTTTATGTTGCCATGTGGTTTAGTTAACATGTAGAAACATTCTTATGCAACATGATACATGTTGTATTAACTATTACAATCTTTAAGTAGCAATTTGTCACCTTGTGCTACAAATTTTAAAAACAGCTAACTCAAAAGAACTATCAGTTTTATGCTTATTTAAATTAGCTGCAAGTTTTCTAAAAAGGAATTGTTATTTATGTTATGCAGTTACACTGGTTCAACTTCAGGGAATATTTAACCATACAATGCCATAAGCTACACCACAGCTACGCCTTGAAAAGGCCTACTTTCCAACAGGACTTTAAATACAATAAAAATTCTTATATCTACAGTGCTTTAGTTACAGACAGAGATTAATTTAAAATATGAACGATCTGCAGTTGATTTTTGTGTTAAATGTTAAACAGGCTGTATTTTGAAAAAGTAATTTTGTATATGTATACTATATAGGATATGTTTGTATTTAATAATTGGGAGGAGCAAGCTAGCACATTTTGGAACTTAGCCCTAAGGGCTGTATATTAGAAATTCATATACCTTTTTTTTTTATATAGAGAGACGTCTCATAATTAATTTTGTTTATTTATTCAATTATTTATAATTAGCTTTAGAGTTGGCCAACGACATATATATATTTATTCTTAAACAAATCCATGGTATTTCATGTTAATTTTTTTGTAATCTTGTCTAACCTTTTTGTATAATTTCTGTAATCATTATTAAAAGGGAGGGTTTTTGATTTTTATTTTTGGGGAGGGCTTTTAAATTCAACTTAATAAAATATATATGTATTCTTTTAAATCTGAAGTTTTTCTTGTATTAAGGGCATATAAACTTTTTTCATTTTCTTGTATTAAGGGCATATAAACTTTTTTTTACATTTTGGTTAATAAAGCCAAAATTTACATCTATTTCTATGGTTTATTGAGTTAACCTCTAGGTATCTTGTGTATTGTGAGTAATAAGCTGAAACATTCCTACTTTTGGTGATATTTAAATTTAAAGGTAAGTTTTGAACAGTACCAATCTATGTGGCCCAGTATTGCTTCCGTTCCCTTAATTATTCTTTTGTAAGATTGGTACAGTTTATAAAGTTCGTTAATTTAATTCACACGTCTGCTTTTGCAATTAGTCGACGCGTAATTTAGTTGTCAGGCGCTTCACCAGAATATTCTGAGATTATTGTATTTGTAGCCATATCCGATTGCTGTTATATATAATATTATTATTTATACTTGCCTTAGCAATCCTTTTAGAAGTCTTATCGTTTACATATAGATCTTAAATAATAAAAGCACTATTGTCATAATAATAAAAGATCTGAATTATGATTTTAGTAACTTTGATCCTATCAAAGCCCTCCTAAAATTTCGAAATTTTTCATACCCTTTCTTAGTGAGCACCTATGGCCCTAGAGGAAGCTACATACCAAATTTCATTCCAATCCGTTCGGTAGTTTTGAAGAAATCGTGATTTAATAACTTTGATCCCCCCCAAACCGCCCTAAAATTTCGAATTTTTAGAAACCCTTTCTTAGCGAGTGCCTATGGTCCTAGAGGAAGCTACATACCAAATTTCAGTCCAATCTGTTCTGTAATTTTGGAGAAATCGTGATTTAGTAATTTTTACCCCCCAAACCCCCCTAAAATTTCCAATTTTTTAAAACCCTTTTTAGTGAACACTTATGGCCCTAGAGAAAGCTACATAGCAAATTTAATTCCAATCCGTTCGGTAGTTTTGAAGAAATCGTGATTTAATAACTTTGATCCAACCAAACCCCCCTAAAATTTCGAATTTTTTCAAACCCTTTCTTAGTAAGCACCTATGGCCCTAGAGGAAGCTACATGCCAAATTTAATTTCAATCCGTTCGGTAGTTTTTGAGAAATCGTGATGAGTGAGTCAGTGAGTGAGTGAGTGAGTGAGTGAGTGAGTGAGTGGTATTTTGCTTTTATATGTATAGATAAACATAATAAATAAAAACATAAAACGACACTTGGTGAAGCATTTAAAACACTTATTGAATTTATTCTAGTCGCAGTATGCGACTGTCATTAAGTTTATCATATCACAGACTGCAAAATGAAAAGATGAAACAGCTGTAAACGATAAGACTTCTAAAAGGATTGATAAGGCAAGTATAAATAATAATACTATATTTTGAGAGCTTACTGAGGGAATGAATAATCCTACGCCTTTATTAAAATACATTATAAATATAAATGTAGGTAGGCTTATAGCAATAATATAAAATTAGGTAGGCTTATAGCAATAAAATCTGGAGGAAGGAAATGGTAGGCGTGCGAAGCACTCATGCTCCTCCCTTGGTACTTTATAAAGATATTCTTACAAAGTTCTTGGTGCTTAACGTCTAGACTTTGTAGTTTGTAGCCATAGAACTTGCCAAAAAATCTGTGAAATTGACTCACCACTAAATTTTCACAGCTGTTTCTTCACAAATGATTTTAAATAAACCTTAGAAGGAATGTGCTAAATTGACTTATGCTCTAGCAATATTCCGGTAGTTTTTCAAACTTCCTATTGAAATAGATCCAAATTATGTGCATTATAGTGTTCATTTTTGAAGCATTGTACACAACTCGACACAAGTGTGTTATAAGTGAAGTAACCCCATTAAGGTCAGTGGAACACTATTTTATTGATCATATAAAACTACTTCCCACACAAACCTCTGCTTTCTGGCGAGCACAACCTCCGTCACACCATTAGCCTAGTTTCTGACATTATAGCTTTATTCAACTTAATGGGGAGGGGGGGGGAGTTCAAAATAAATTATTGTCCCCAGGCTTCTGTTATTGTGGAACATTTGTATTGTTATTGTTGTTAAATTACTTCCATCTTGGATTGAATACAAATTATGTTTTAATTTTAATTTTATAACATGCTTTTTTCAGGGACGGTGCTGAATAGCTGCAAAATGCTTCGCACGCCATTTTGAATGTTGGGAGTATCTTCAATACACAAAGCATTGCGTGCTTCGCACGCCAACCCCCGTATTGGGAGTATCTTGAATAGACAATGCATTGCGTGCTTTGCACGCAATTCCGCATATTGGGAGTATTTTCAATACACAGTGCATTGCGTGCTTCGCACGTCAACCCCCGCATTGGGAGTATCTTCAATACCCAATGCATTGCGTGCTTCGCACGCCAACCCCACGGTAAAATCCACCACATGGCTTTCAACCGGGTACTTTTAAGGTATTTTACGTTTTGATCGATTTTGAGGGGACCAAGCGAGCTACAAGGTCCCGTAAAAAAAACAAAATGTGCGGAATAACATCCTACATTTATAGTTGTAGAAAAAGCTCTGAAAAAACATGTATTCCGTAGGAAAAATCTAAAAAAATAGTTAAATCGTGCTTCCGGTTGTTGGATTTTTTTCGGTTAACGAACTCTTCCGAGCGACATAGACAACCAACACGTGTACGAATTTTTGACCACATCGGACTTAATATGCGGCTGCTAGAGTGCGAACACATGTATCCCCAGAACATATATGTATATACATATATGATTTTTAATGACACCCTAAAACGTGTTCTGCGGACCATGATCGATGCTCATTTGCTACTCCCGACCTTGGGTCTTACCATAAGGGCCACTGCAATATCTCATTTTTCCTATGGAAATTCGCTAATAACTGCAAGAAATATTGGATAATATTGAGAGTGCACTGGCAAAGAAACGTAGAGTGAGTTTCGTCCAAAACAATCATATTAATTTCGCCTTACGGCTGGTTTACATTGGTCGAGTAGAAGCGCAAGTACTCGGCCCCAGTTTGTACTGGCTGTATTTTAGAAATGTTCGTTCACACGCAGTACAGAAAAGTATGACAGTAGGCATGACGAAATGGCACAAAAACACATTTCTTTATTCGCACTTTCCACTTGACTGAACGGTTACACAGGGCGAGTAAGGTGGCAGTATAATACGGTCGGTGGTGGGGGATGGCGAGTGGGCGAGCAGCTGTCTGTCTGCTGAAACCACTCGACTCGCCCGCCAACTGGGCCTAGGAACCGACTCGCCCATCACTCGACTCGCCGTTCTGTCTACATTGGTCAAGTTAAAGGTCAAGTTCTAACTCGCTCTTCTACTCGACCAATGTGAACCCGCCCTTAGGCTTACGTACACGATCAGTCATGCTCCAGTAAGCGCAAAAACCACGACTTCCACCAGTTCGTTTGAGGTACATTTTACCAATCATATTTTTAGAAACAATATTTTTTGACACCTTAGGCGCATATAATAGAAATGCGAATGCCCTTTCTCTCCTGTATTATTTAAGAGTAGTGCCAAGTTTTAGGTCTCTTGCTTTGTAGTCCTCAAACGTTTCGGAACAGGAAGTTCCTTCGATGGTTCAGAACCCTTCTCGAACATTGTAGAACATTTTCGAACTTTCTGGAAAATAACGTTCCGGAACAATCTAGAACATTCTACCTCAGTCACTCTGGAATATTCCAGAACATTTTGGGAATATTCTGGAAGTTTCTAGAACATTCTGGGGGTTATTTGGCACTCGGGTGCTAGTTGTTTCACCGAATTCCCTCAACAAGTCCATTGGTCTTTTGACACCAATATCTCCGAACCCAACCCCTGCAGTTCCAAACCAAAACCTTCTTCATGGATGGGGAGGCAAAGTAATAGTTATTCTGTAGCAAAGCGCCTATGAGTCTGTGGGTTGTGGAGTTATAAGAGCCTCCACGGACAAACTAGGCATACATTTAGTGTTATATTGATTATTAGCGAATTTCTATAGGAAGATGTAATGACTCTTATGGTGAGACCTAAGGTCGGAAGTAATAAATGAGCACAGATCATGGTCCCCAGAACACGTTTTCGGGTATCATACTAACTTTATATACATAATATACAGGGTGTATCAGAGCGGGTGGCCGGCTTCTATAGCATTGAGACGAGAATACTTAGACAGACATTTAGTTTAAACTTTTAACCCCCTATTTCGACCCCAAGGAATTCAGGAAAAATGTTTTTAACCCTCTAAAATGCCCCAAAAGGGTATTTTTTGGGGGTGGGGTTGGTTTTTGGGAAATTTTCTAATGTAAAGGTAGGTCGTGTTGTACCTCATTTTAAAGGTCTCGGTACATTGATCATTAAAACAACATTTTTTCATTTATCTTGCACCGTCAATACAGGGTGGCCCGAAACATCACAAAAAATTAAGTTCACATATATTATTACGTCTGACATAAAACATTTTTTTAACAGCTACAATTTTTAAAGTACATTGACAAAGATGTGACAAATAACTGCTCCAGGGAATTAACCGGTGAGCAGTTATTTTTTAAGCCTACTTAAAACGTTCACAAAAACTCAGTAATTCTAAGAAAAACAATATTTTTCTGTAAATTTTAAACCAATAATTGAGAAATGAAAAAAATTCAAATATGAAAAATGTTGATAATTGTAAGCGCTTCAATTTGATATGTAAGATGACCCACATTGCAATTTGAAAATTTTGAGATATAGACTTTTTAAACTTCTAAAAGTTGTAAATTTTTAAACCTGCTAAAAATGTGGGAAAACCTACCAAAATAAGGTATTGTTTGAAAGGTCACATCTTTGTCAATGTAGCCTACTTTAAAAATTGTAGCTGTTAAAAAAATTTTTAATGTCAGATGTAAAAAGATATGTAAACTTAAGTTTTTATGATGTTTCGGGCCACCCTGTATTGACTGACGGTGCAAGATAAATGAAAACAATTTTTTTTAATGATCAGTGTACCGAGACCTTTAAAATGAGGAACAACACGACCTACCTTTACATTTGAAAATTTCCCAAAAACCAACCCCCACCCCCAAAAAATACCGTTTTGGTTCATTTTAGAGGGTTGAAAATATTTTTCCTGAATTACTTGGGGTCGAAATAGGGGGTTATCAGTTTAAACTAAATGTCTAAGTATACTCGTTTCAATGCTATACAAGGCGGCCAACCGCTCTGATACACTCTGTATATGTTTCCGCACTCTGTCGGCCACGTTTTACGTTTGATTTGGTACTTACGTTGGTTTATATTATAAGTCACTCAGACGAGTTCGTCGGCCAAAAAATCGAACAACCGGTAGCACGTGCTTTGACAGGATACATTTTGTTTTAGACTTTTCGTACTTCAATGAATTTTTTGTTGTTTTATCTGAACCAAATATATTTAAAAGATGGTTCTGCACATTTTATTTTTTACACGACGTTACAGTCCAACTGGTTCACCCAAAATTGATCGACACGTAAATACTATAAAAGTACAATAAAATATCTAGTTTGTCCGCTGCGATCGAAGCGAAGCAGTTCATAATAATCCGAGAGAGCAGGGTCGAGCGGAACGAAGTAACGTGAGAGCCGGGGCTGGACGCTGACGTGCAAACAAATTCTACCAACACATTTCGTACACGCATCCCGCTATTCAGCGCCTTCACGTGAAGACGAATTTATGTCAAATAGTTCGTTGAAACCTTAAAACATATAAATTAGGTTTGGAAATTCGCTCGTTTCTCATCAAAGATCATCGCGATCGAATTATTTACTACTAAACTGCCTATAATGTCAATTTAAATACCGTAATTCGACCACGCAGCTGAACCGCTGACGTGAGTTGAGCAAATTTCCAAAATTAAGTTTATAAGCCTATGTTTTAGGGTTTCAACCAACAATTTGGGAAATAGGTCTATTCACGATGGTGCTGAATAGCTGCAAAATGGTTCGCACGCCATTCCGCATATTGGAAGTATCTTCAATACATAAAACATTGCGTGCTTCGCACGCCAACCCCACGGTAGAATCCTCCACATGGCTTTGAACCGGGTACTTCTATGGTATTTTACGTTTTGATCGATTTTGGGGGAACCAAGCGAGCTATAAGGTCGCGTAAAAAAACAAAATGTGCAGAATAACATCCTACATTTATATTTGTAGAAAAAACTAAAAAAAAAAATCATTCTCGTAGGAAAAACCTAAAAAATAGTTACTTCCGGTCAAAAAACGTGCTTCCGAAAGTTGGATTTTTTTGGCTAA
Organism: Philaenus spumarius; assembly: GCA_018207615.1. Taxonomy (NCBI): domain Eukaryota; kingdom Metazoa; phylum Arthropoda; class Insecta; order Hemiptera; family Aphrophoridae; genus Philaenus; species Philaenus spumarius. Next base: position 24,736 of record JAGFPH010009490.1, on the reverse strand, counting down.
CGAACTAGTCCAAGCGACGTAGACAAGCAACATGTGTACCAAATTTGACTTAAAATGCGGCCGCTAAGAGTGCGAACACATATATATATATATGATTTTTAATGACACCCCAAAACGTGTTCTGGGGACCATGATCGGTGCTCATTTGCTACTCCCGACCTTGGGTCTTACCATAAGGGCCACTGCAATAGCTCATTTTTTCTATGGAAATTCGCTAATAAACCTAGATTCTCACGATTTCGTATTTAAATACTGTTCCAAATAGCGTTTTAGATGCTAAAGAACTAGATTAGATAAATAATAATAAAATAACTATAAAATAATAATAAAAATAATAGATAATAAAATAAACTGCTTTGTCAGTTTAGGGTTAAAATGTTTAGGGTGCAAATAATTCCCTTCCTTAATTCCTTAAGTAATCTCTAGGTATTAAAGAGCCTATGTTAAATCTTAACCTATTATAAATATGACAATTTGTAACTAGAAACAAATTTCATAAATACGCTAGGAAATGTAAACTATAAAAAGTAAGGTATCAGTCAATGTCCTTCTTATTTAGTAAATAGTTTTTAATCCAGGCTCCATTTGAACAAACAGAAAAGTTTACAAATATATGTATCATTATAAGAAACCAAAAATAAAAGACTATTGGTGTATTTTTTAAAATGAATTCTTCATTTCCCCAAATAAAGCAATAGTCATCTGATCAGAGAAATAATTTACTGCCAAAGAAGATGTTACTTCAATCCATTCACATCTACAAAGTAACAAGGACAAAGTATATTAAGATTAAACCATTTTTATTTATATTTTTATAATTTTATGTGCTCTTTAATTTGTTCTTTATCTTTACCAATATGACCACCCCCCCATAATTGTCCCCGCGCGTGACAGAATAGCTGTAAGTATATTTAGCTATTTGGAGACATAAATGAGAAATTAAGAAAATATGTTTAAAGGAAATAAACCACTTTTAGAAGTAAGAAATTCCCTTTCTTGCTATTTAAGGCTCTTCTTTACCTTGAAGAAAACTCCCGAGTGTGCAGTATGATTTCAATACGAAATGTCTGACTAAAGCCGCAAAATCGTTGAAACATGCATTCGTAATAACGTGTTTCGGAATCTATTTATAAATTAATAATCTGGGAAACTACTTTAAGTTATAAAGAAGGCTTTATATTTTTTACGTGCTAGCTTAAAATATGGAAATTATTGCTTAAAACTCCCAAAAAACGCGTTAAAAGTAATTGATTTTTACTCAGTTAAACTGTTGATTAAAATGAGTTGCCGTCGATTTTTTTTAAATAATGAGATATAACACAAAAGCACAAAGCCTTTAAGAACAATTTAAGATGTTTCACAACTTTTTAGGTTGAAAAACGGCGTCCAAAACACGATAGTACAAACTGCACATTTTTGCTGTTTTACGCAAGGTATAGAAGACTCTTAAAGTAAACACGATTTATTTGTGTTGTATCACAGATGTTTATAGTTTCCTAGTTCAGTGTCAACCTTGTCAGGACACCCTGCAGATCAGCTTACATTCAATACCAAAGTAATCGATTAAAAACGATCGAACAAAATTTCGCAACAGTCCGCCAATCGGTCGACTCTAACAATCGTATTTTATTAAAATCTAAATTAGCCTGCGGTAAATGAGAAGCTTACGTGCTCGGAAGCAATCACGGCGTAAGCCGGTAGAAGTTGAGAACACTGAGAAATAATTAAGTGTATGGAGTGGCCCGTCTAGCCTAAGCCAGCCAGCGTGGTTCCTCGGCGTGACGTCACACGGGTTGCCATGACGACCGTTGCTATGTTCATAGCTTCAGGTATAAATCCAACAATAAGGCGCGGTTCACGTACACGTTCACTTTTACCTTTTAAAGGGGAAGTGAGAACACTCATTACGTAAACGTTCGTGTTAATCACGTGACGTTGAAATTTTACTTTACAATCACGTGATGAGGGAAGTGTTGTTGGTTCTGTACTTGAGCTGTTTTATCCAATATTTTGAGAATATTGTTTGGTTGAAATATTGAACCGAGGACTGACAGAATGATTATCATATCTATAACAGATCTGTCTAAGGAAATATGGACATTTAGAGTTCTTTCACTGGACATATAAGAGCGACTGTACGTCCGTGACTAACAAAATAGCACAGCACATGCCCAAAGCCGTGTAAAATAACTGTAATAATTTCAAAAACATATGTTACGTTACTGAGCAGCTGCCAATAATAAACCTAACTTCAGACATGAATAACATCTGATTTCGCTCATCACCTTTAAAGCTTTAACAAAATTTAGCCTAGATTATACGTTATAGATTACTACAGGTATACTATGTTAAGAAGTGTCTTCTAAAATTGCAAATACGGAAGTTATGTAACATATTCCGGCCATTACCACGGCTTTGTTGTTTTACTTTAGTATACGTTCACTGTTAAATTGATTCTGATTTTTTTTCGTACATTGGAAATTTTAGGTGACCCTTAAGATACCTTCTTAACATAGGATGGATATGTAAATATGTTTGTGTTAGATTTGTGTTTTATAATATTATTCTATTGATTTATTACACAGTAACATTGCAAAATGAATTTGTAATTATTTTTATTTTACTCTTAGTATAATATGTTAACTGTTATATTGATTCTGATTTAGTTTCTTTGTTTTTTGCAAACGTTTGAAATCACTACTAGAATTACCGTAATTATGTATGTTATTGTGATCGTACTAATTCAAATAAAATGCCCATAACAATTTTTAAGAAGTAAAATTTATGATTTTGTAACCTACTGACCGTAAAATCTCTTAGAGTTGTCACAATTGTACCATGTTTGGACTCATTTTGCGAGGAATAATATTTAGAGTACAGTAATTAGAGTAAAAATTAAGTAAAGTTAACTATTAGAAAAATGTGATATTGTAGCACAAGGGCTAGTTGGTGATTAATAGGAGAACCATTAAGCAGGTAGGCCGTGTGAGTGTGTCTGCGCGTGTGGGAGCGAGGGTCGATTTTATGACCTAGAGCACACTTCTGTTCAGACAAAGTATAATACAGTAGGCCTTTTATTTGCTTTTACCTAATCTAAAAAAAAAAATTAAGTTGCAAAGAATAATTAATTTGAAGAAACGTGTCTTGTTTAATTGTAGGCCTAACCTAAAATTATGCTAAGTTTTTGGTCCGAATAAGCTGATTTATTTAAAATATGTAACAACAGATGTTTGAATTGAATTATAAAACGGTAAGCATTTTTGGTAGATTTTTGTGTTTGTTTTTAGTTTGTTAATCTAAAGCCGCGGTCACACTAGGTTGTTCTGCAGCCGTTACTGACTAGCCGCTGGTAATATTACCAGCAAGCAGCGTAGTCTGACCCAGAAACGGCGGCTGGATAATGCCAGCGGGCTCGTATTTACTAGCCGAAAACAAAAGTCATGTTTAACTTTTGAGTCTTTTCTGTTATATCCCCGCATTTTCAAACTATTTTCTATAGAATGAGGATTAGTCGGGATAGAACTACAAATGTGAAATATAATATTTACTCACCATTTAAACGTATAATTGTCGGGGAAAAAATAATAAACAATTTTTAAACATCTGCAAATTTTATCAAAATCGTTAGATCCGTTTATTTATAAAAAAAATAATAACTTCTTTTTTGGGGATTGTTTTTAAACATTTTTCAAAACTTTTTTTCGTGCATCTATACAGGCTCAATTGTCTGGTCCATATTTGAAATCGATCGAATAGTTTTCTCTCTAGCTTTGTATGCATACAGACAGAAATTTTGTAAAAACCACTTTTTTGGACTCGGGGGGGGTCCCAAAACGGATATTTCTACAAAAATCTCAACATCGATTTTTTTTGCATGGTATAGTGAGAAATTAAAATTACGTTAAGTTTTTGATCCTAACAGCTGTTTTATTTAAATATGCAACAACAGATGTTTGAATGGAATTATAATATTGTAAGAATGTGTTGGTAAGCTTTTGATCCGATCAGCTGTTTTATAAGAATTTTTACGCTTTAAAATAAAACAAACCCCTTTCTTACTGCACCTCTACATAGTTGTATGAAGGTACCCTGAATGTTTTAAGTAATATTAAAGGGTAACTTATTTAGTAATTCTATTGCCCTGAATTGTTTTTTTTCACATCTTGGAAACCGCATTATAAAAAGAGAAAGAACCTATTTTGTTCAGAAAGATGGCGGAGGGTTCATATTTTCGTACAGAAATCATGAACCGTCTACATAGATGATTTAAAAAATTCTGTATTTTTAGAGAATTTTCATAGGAAAGATGAGCTATTCCAGTGACTCTTTTGGGAGACCTAAGGTCGGGGATGGTCAATTACGATCATGGTTCCCAGGACATGTTTTGGGATGTTATTAAAAAATGAATATATAGCCTATATGTATACAGGGTGTCCCCGAACTCTCTGGACCTCTTTTGTGGATATGTTCCTGGGATATAGGCAAACATATTTAACAAAAGATATTGAGCTTAAACTTTGTATACCTATTTGTTTCGTTGCCTTTTATCAATGTACAAAAATTTAGAACATTATTTTAAACATTTTTTAAGGAGCCACGATGGCCGTGGCTGTTAAGGCGTGAAAGCTTTATCAATCGTCATGGCAACCATCAATGGAAAAGTTCCGAGTTCAATTCCCATTGACCCCGAATAATTTTCTAAATGGTTTCTTAACAGACATCAATGGCTGTGGTTCGGATTTCACGTAAAACTGTAGGCCCCGTCTTCATTAGCCTTAAAGTGCAAAACAGCAGGACGTTAAAAAAAAAAAACATTTTAAAATGGCGGTGGTTTATAATTTTTTATCAAATATCTCAAAAACCGCTAACTTTACAAAAAAATTACAAGAGACAAAAACATTTACTTTTTTAATGAAAAACACAATGGTTTCTTTATTTTGTCTGTAGCTCAAAGGTAACAGAGATATTGGAAAAAAAGAAAAAAATGTATTTCTTGGTAGTTGTCAACAATACCCAGAATTACTCTAGAAACAAAATATTTTAAAGTTATTATGAGCTAAACTAATACGTTATTTGGATAAAGTTCCGAGCACTTTTTGTGCTGATTCCACTAGCAAAAAATAATGAAAAAAGTTCATACTATTCTATGTCCGGAAATGCTTCGTTAGAAAGTTACAGCTTGCAAAAGCTTTCACTCGTGTTTCAGATTTCTCACCGAAACAAATCCCTTTTGAAATATGTAGGGCGTTAATTAGGGTGTCGAATTTAATTTAATTTATGTAAAATTAGCAGATAAATTTAATAAAATAGGTCCCAGTTCTGCAACAACTGCAGTAATTATTGCGATATTTGACCCTAAACTCATTAAAATATTTTGTTTCGAGAGTAATTCTGAGTATTGTTGATAACTACCAAACAAAATTTTTTTCCTATTTTTTTGTCACTATCTCTTATTTTACTTTGAGCTACAAACAAAATAAAAAAAAACTATTGTTTTTATCATTAAAAAATGAAAATTTTTGTCTCTTGTAATTGTTTTGTAAAGTTAGCGGGTTTCGAGATATTTGACTTTAAAAATTATAAACCACCGCCATTTTGAAAATGTTTAAAATAATGTTCTAATTTTTCGTACAGTGACAAAAGGTTACGCAACAAATAGGTATATAAAATTTAAGCTCAATATCTTTCCTACTTTCAAAAAATATTAAGTATTTTTTCAAAACACAGACATACGAAAAAATAAGCACCGTAGACCCATGTTTATATTGTGAAATATGTTTGTCTGGATCCCAGGAACATATCCACAAAAGGGGTCCAGAGAGTTCGGGGACAGCCTGTATATATGTTCGCACTCTAACTGCAGCATTTTACTTCAGATTTGGTTCACACGTTGGTTTTTTGAGACGCTCGGACGAGTTCGTTAGCAAAACAATTAAGAAATCAGATAGCACGTTTTTTGAACGGAAGTAACAATATTTTGAAGTTTTTCGTACACATTTTTGGGAATTGGTCTAAACAAAATATAGGAGATTATTTTGCACATTTTGTTTTTCGTACACGACCTTATAGCCGACCCAAAATCGATCAAAACGTAAAGTACCATAAAAGTACCCTGTTCAAATCCATGTGGGGGCAGCTTCTGATCTGAGGCCGACGGCCGGGATGTGAACTCGCGAAAAGTTTTGTCCGATGCAAGCGAAGCGCAGCAGCCCCTAATTAGAGCCACAAGGTCGAGGTTCAAACTCGTAAAGCGCAATCCATAATTCGAAGCTTCAATGTCGAGGAGCCGGGGCTAGAGGCTGAGGTGCAAACTATACTATTATTAAAAAAAAATATATATATACTTATTTTTGGATTCAGAATTAAATAAGCTATCAAACGATATGACACACAACTGTATTTGGTTGAACCACTCGAAATCAATTTTTTTTAAATCAAAATGGCTGTAATTAAAAATTTTTAAATACTCTTAAATATCGTTGTGTGGCATATCGTTTTAAAGCTTATTTAGTTCTGAATCCAAAAAGAAGCATAATTAATATATATTTTTTTAAATAGTACAGCAAAATGGGGCAAAATCGGAAAACACGATTTCGTTGTTTTTGGCCGCCATTTTAAATCGGTTAAAAATATGGATGTGCAAATTTCACCGTTGGTTTTCTCTTGAAATTCTACATCGAAATGATGTACCACATGACCACCTTCCCATTTAAAAAAATGAAGTTCATTCCAAAATGGCGGATCCAAAATGGCGGTCAAAAATGTCAAACTCACAAAAAGTGGTTCTTTTATGGTTGTGAATAACTGCTTTTATTTCTATCACATAAGACTCGTACTTTTTGAAATATTAAGCTGTTTCTAGACTTTTGCCTCGCTCTGTATATTATTTCCTACTCGCAGGCGCCTTCGTTAATAGACCAATTTTACAAATAGTTGGTTGAAACCGTAAAACATATAAACTTAGTTTTGAAAAATCGATTTTTTTAATCACAACATGATCGAACTGTTTGGTCTCCAGGACGAGGATAGAGTTGAATTTTTAATTAATATCGTTACAGCTGCAAAAAAGTAAAATTTCTTTCTTCTACAACAAAAAAGTGCTTAATGTCAAAAGATGTTCCTCAAACGCCAAAAAACAGTCAACTTTCTCAAGAACGGGTGACGTAGTCACGCCGAAATTTGTCATATAAAGCATACTAACCCACATTCATTACAAAATTGTGAACATTTAAAACACGTTTGACTTTATATATTACTTTCTCACTATACTATAAGTATAGAGAAAGTATAGTGATCGCAAAAAAATCGATCTTGAGATTTTTGCGGAAATATCCGTTTTGTAACCATCTGTGTCCAAAAAAGTGGTTTTTACAAATGTCTGTCTGTATGTCTATCTGTATGTCTGATGTATACAAAGCTAGAGAGAAAACTATTCGATCAATTTCGAACAAATTTTCATCAAACTTGTCAATTAGGCCTGCATAGATGCACGAAAAAAGGTTTTGAAATTTTTTGAAAAACAACCTCCAAAAAACCCCAAAAAATCTGTTATTATGTTTTTATAAAAAAATGGCTCTAACGATTTTGATAAAATTTGGCTTATTTACCCCTTAATGTATGTACCTTACCACATGCAAAAACAGCATCTTTCTAAAAATTCTCGTTGAGCTGATAATAATAATAATAACTGATTTTTGGGTTTTTGGGCCTAAAAGAGGGTTGTTTTTCAAAAATTTTCAAAAACCTTTTTTCGCGCATATTTACAGGCCTAATTGATGTGTTTGGTGCAAATTTGTTCGAAATCGATTGAATACTTTTCTCTCTAGCAAATAATAACAATATTTATTAGTTAATCTCCTACTTTAATATAACCTCTCTTACAATTATGAAGTCACAGTGAATATGTATAATAATTTAATTTTAAATATGTTTGTGACAAAGTGTGTGCCAGTTCCTGATAACGTTTATTTTATAATATTATCGTGCCAGCTATGGTTTGATGGGGCAATATTTAATTATAAAAATATTTTTTCGTAAAGGATTTTGTAATTTGTAGGTTTTAAAATAGTATCGAGATGCTTAAATCACCCCTCTCTATTTCATTAAGTACTGCAGCTAAAATTTTGAAAAAAACTTGTTGTTTTAGAACTGCGTGCACACGTTACTGGGAAACTATAGCAATTCAAATTTTGTGAAACTTTTATGAACATATAATATATTATCATTTAACATATCTATATATATAAAAGCGAAATACCACTCACTCACTCACTCACTGACTTACTCATCACGATTTCTCAAAAACTACCTAACGGATTGAAATGAAATTTGGTATGAAGCTTCCTCTAGGGCCATAGGTGCTCAGTAAGAAAGGGTGTGAAAAAATTCGAAATTTTAGGGGGTTTGGGGGGGATCAAAGTTATTAAATCACGATTTCTTCCAAACTACCGAACGGATTGGAATGAAATTTGGTATGTAGCTTCCTCTAGGGCCATAAGTGTTCTCTAAAAAAGGGTTTTAAAAAATTGGAAATTTTAGGGCGTTTGGGGGGTAAAAATTACTAAATCACGATTTCTCCAAAATTACCGAACAGATTGGATTGAAATTTGGTAAGAAGCTTCCTCTAGGGTCATAGGCGCTTGCTAAGAAAGGGTTTCAAAAAATTCGAAATTTTAGATGGGTTTGGGGATCAAAGTTATTAAATCACGATTTCTTCAAAACTACCGAACGGATTGAAATGAAATTTGGTATGTAGCTTCCTCTAGGGTCATAGGTGCTCAGTAAGAAAGGGTTTGAAAAAATTCGAAATTTTAGGGGGGTTTGGGGGGAATCAAAGTTATTAAATCACGATTTCTTCAAAACTACCTAACGGATTGAAATGAAATTTGGTATGAAGCTTCCTCTAGGGCCATAGGTGCTCAGTAAGAAAGGGTGTGAAAAAATTCGAAATTTTAGGGGGTTTGGGGGGGATCAAAGTTATTAAATCACGATTTCTTCCAAACTACCGAACGGATTGGAATGAAATTTGGTATGTAGCTTCCTCTAGGGCCATAAGTGTTCTGTAAAAAAGGGTTTTAAAAAATTGGAAATTTAAGGGGGTTTTGGGGTAAAAATTGCTAAATCACGATTTCTCCAAAATTACCGAACAGATTGGATTGAAATTTGGTATGAAGCTTCCTCTACTGCCATAGGCGCTTGCTAAGAAAGGGTTTTAAAAAATTCGAAATTTTAGGTGGGTTTGGGGGATCAAAGTTATTAAATCACGATTTCTTCAAAACTACCGAACGGATTAGGATGAAATTTGGTATGTAACTTCCTCTAGGGCCATAGGGCTCACTAAGAAAGGGTGTGAAAAATTTCGAAATTTTAGGAGGGGTTTGGGGGATCAAAGTTACTAAAATCATAATTTCAGATCTTTTATTATTGTTTATTTATTATCTTTTCAGATATTTATTATTATTTATAGTGCTTTTATTATTTAAGATCTATATATATAAAAGCCAAATACCACTCACTGACTGAACTCTTAAAAAGAATACAATTACGTTAAAAATACTGAAAATACCAACCACCACGGGCAACGCTGTACGGGTCAGATTGTATATTTATATTAACATATTTATAATATATGGATATTTTCATCCATTAGTAAGGTAATGCTGTATTCTGCTGTCTTTATTTTCACTAGTTCCCCTACTAACTATTCCAGTCATGGTTATTGTCACTGTAGGAACATTTATGTTTTGTAATTGACATCAAGCGAACAATTGTTCTCGTGAATGTCTACGCTAGCACGGTTGACATTGTACAAAATCTAAACAAGAGCGGGTTCCTGTAAAGGAAATTAAAAACACGTCCTTTCCTGGAACCGAAAACCCTAAACAGGAGGAAAAGAACGGATAAAACAATATAAACAATTAATGAATTCAGTTGGGAGAAAACAAAATTGCCGACTTTCCTGTAAGCACAATTCGGATTGGTTTATTATTAAAAACAAACACGGGAAAAGAACTAAAAGAGGCAGTCCACCGCCTTTTGTGCTTTCTGCTTCTACGTATTGTCTAGAAAGTTTTGTACCAAACTTCACCAGGCTTTTTTATTTAAATGAAAATAAGAAAACAAAAGTTCTAATAAACATAGGTCCGGAAGTAATTAGTTTTCGAATCATCCACCATTTGGTTTTTTACTAAACGCTTAATATCTTTGGAAATAGAAAATACATTGATCTCAAATTTGGTGTACCTATTTGTTACGTAACACTTTAACCTTGAACAAAACACCAGAAGGTTCTCTGGTATACTTTACAAATGGCGGTCATTTGAAATTTTTAATGTCAAATATCTCTGAAACCGCTAACTTAACAAAACAATTTAAGAAACAAATAAACGGAACTGGCACATACTTTCTCACAAACATATTTAAATTATTAAACAGAATCACTGTGACTTGTAGGGTGAGGTAGGAGGGGTGATTTTTGATTAAAGTTGGAGATTTACTAATATATATTATTATTATTATCTAGAGAGAAAACTATTAGATCGATTTCGAAAAAATTTGCACCAAACACGTCAATTATGTCTTTATAGATGCACTTAAAAACGTTTTGAAAATTTTTGCTAATAGAAAACTATTCGATCGATTTCAACCAAATTTGCACCAGACATGTCAAGTAGACCTGTATAGATGTAAGAAAAAGGGTTTTGAAAAATATTGAAAAAACCCCTTTATGGCCAAAAACCCCCAAAAATCAGTTATTATTAATATTATTATTAGTTAAACGAGAATTTTTAGAAAGATGCGGTTTTTTGCACATGGTAGAGCACATTAAAGGCTACAAATAAGCCAAGTTTTATCAAAATCGTTAGAGCCGTTTTTTTTATAAAAATATAATAACTGATTTTTTGGGGTTTTTTTAGCCAAAAAGGGGGTTGTTTTTCAAAAATTTTCAAAACCCTTTTCTTACATCTATACAGGTCTATTTGACATGTCTGGTGCAAATTTGGTTGAAATCGATCGAATAGTTTTCTTTCTAGCTTTGTATACATACAGACATACAGACATACATTTTGTAAAAACCACTTTTTTGAACTCAGGGGGTCCCAAAACGGATATTTCCTAAAAAATTTCAACATCGATTTTTTTTGCGATCACTATACTTTCTCTATAGTGAGAATACTTCAGTATAGTGAGAAAGTAAAAAAGTGAATGTTTTAATAACAAACAAAAAGGGATTTTTATTTTCCCCGTAGCTTAAAAGATAACCGAGTTATCGGCTAAAACTCAAAACATAATTTCTGTCCGTACTATTATTGTTGTTTCTGTATTTGCTATAGAAATTATCTTTTCAATATACTGTAATTTCTATTTCCAAAGATAGTAGTCGACTTATTAGTAAAAAATAGTGGATAATTCGAAAACTATGTATTTTCGGACCAATATTTATTACAACTTTTATTCTTATTTTTACCAATAGAATAAATAGCTTGGTGAAATTTGACATAATATTTTCTAAACACACTGTATAGTATTTTTATCTTTAATTTGTGTAGGGTATGGATATTTTTTTACTAATTTCCTCTCCGAATCTCCATTGGTACCAGATTGTTTTGATTTTAAGTCGATTTCGTACTGTTTTTCGGGATTATGTAAAGAACTAAAAAAAAAATGTAATTTAGAGAAATGTAAACATTTTAATTAACACAACTTACGAAATGAGGAAGCACAATGTTAATTTTTTAACACAACTTACGAAACGAGAAAGCACAATGTTTATTTTTTTAACACAACTTACGAAATGAGGAAGCACAATGTTCATTTCGGAGGTATTACTAATTAAACTATACATTGCATTAGCATTAACAGATTAAGCCTATGACGAAGGACAATCTGTTACACTTATATACCCAACTCAAATATATAAAATTAGCAAGCGATTGTGGCCTAACCGACTATGGCGATGGACTCTGCTGGTTCGAATCTCAGCAAGACCAAAACTTTTTTCAAACAGATGGAATAGAGCGTTTCTCTTCTAGGAGCGTTTCAGTTTAGGAGAGTTTCAAAAAATGCATTTTGAAATCCAATTCACCCCCAGAGCAACAAGATAACTATATACTCTGCTATACAAACATGTATACAATTTTTTGGACGTGGTGCACCTATAGAAGTTTACACTTCAAAAGTTCTTTCCAGGAACAAAAAAAAAAAAAAAAAAAAAAAAATCTAAGCACACGGAAAAAAAGGATTACAAAATATGAAAAATTAATGTATTGAGTTGTGAGAAAACAAAAATTCCTGCTTTCCTTCAAACACAATTCGGATGGGTTATTTAGTAAAGACAATCACGGGAAAAGAACTAACAGTTATTTCTGTTTTCTGCTTGTACAGTTTTGGGTATCTTTACTTTGGATATATGGATATTTAATGTACCAATTAAATCTGGATACTTTAAAGATATGACGAGCGAAAGACGAGGGAAATAAATAATTTAGACACAGTTTTGAGAGATCTACAAGTGTGATCCTTTGACTTTTCGTCGTATCTCCATAGGTTGTATCTTAAACGGAGCCAGATATTTTAGATTTTAATTAGTTTCGTAATTTTTTCACATACTACCCATTTCGCTCAAATCGTTGTAAGACTGCATAAGACCAAAATTGTAGATCTTTTTGACAGCTATAGGTCTGGCAAGTTTGTAAAATGTAAAACATTAAACGAAAATCTACCTCTATAAGGTATAATTATTGTATTTGGATAACCTAATAGAACTCCGGATCCAATGCAATATTTTGTTCCACTGGAAATTCGACGATAGTGGCGCTATCTATTGGGGAAACGACGGAAGCTGTGTGAAACACCAATGCTACCAATGATTTCTCCCTAGCGCTACCTCGCGGCGCGATCATGTACTATTTTCGCGACAACCTTTTTTCCGGCACACAGCCCCCGTATGGATGCAAGATCTATTTATTATTCATGATCTATGGTATAATGTATAATGTAACTCGAACTATCGATATCTTGGCAAACACTTCGCACAGATAACAGGAAACTTTCGCACTAAAATCGATAGTTTTTCTAAGAAATGTTTAAGTGGTTTATTTTCCAACTATACTGCATTCATTTAATACCAGGAACTAGAGAAATATTACGTTTTAGTGCGGCATTTCAACCCGGTAAAAAGTTAGTCTTGTTATTTATTTATCTTTGACAAAGGAACATTAAAGTACGTGAAATAATATGATTAGTTTTTAAATCTTTATAAGTGGCTTTGCCCTGACTGAGTGACATAGTCAAAACTAATTAAAGATACAAATAAGCAAATTTAAAGGTACATTCATTTGGGGTCATAGACGCACACTAAGAAACGATTTTACAAAATCTTTATTTTAAAGTGTAAAACAAGTGAAAATTTGAAACTCCCAGCTCTATAACAGATAAAACAGCTGATTCGGATCAAAGCTTAGCAGCACATGTTTTTTGAATGCATTTACATTCATTACCATAGCAACCAACTTATCAAATCTAGAACCAATTTATTATTATTCTCAACCAACTACTTATTTAGCTTAGATTAACAAACTAATAAACGGAAATAAACGGTACCAGGCACATACTTTCTCACAAAGATATTAAGATTATTAAACAGATTCACTGTGACTTCATAATTGTAGGAGACGTGATATTAAGTAGGAGATTGACTAATAAATATTATTAATATTAGCTGGAGAGAAAACTATTCAATCGATTTCGAACAAATTTGCACCAAATACTTCAATTAGGCCTGTACGAAAAAAGGTCTTGAACATTTTTGAAAAACAACCCTCTTTATGGCAAACCCCCCCCCAAAAATCAGTTATTATTATTATTATTGTTAGCTAAACGAGAATTTTTAGAAAGATGCGGTTTTTTGCATATGGTGGGTATATTAAAGGCTACAAATAACCAAAATTTTATCAAAATCGTTAGAGCCGTTTTTTTATAAAAACATAATAACTGATTTTTTGGGTTTTTTTTGCCGAAAAGGGGGTTGTTTTTCAAAAAATTTCAAAACCGTTTTTCGTGCATCTATACAGGCCTAGTTGACGTGGCTGGCGCAAGTTTGTTTGAAATCGATCGAATAGTTTTCGCTCTAGCTTTGATACAGACATGCATGTTGTAAAAACCACATCGATTTTTTTTGCGATCACTACTTTCTCTATACAATTGTATAGTGAGAAAGTAAAATGATTACTATAGCGTATTATAATTCAATTCAAATTCTATTCTTACATATTGTAAATAAAACAGCTGATTTAGATACACATTTCATGTGATGACTTCAATGAACCAAAAAAACTTTTATTTGCAACAAATTTGGCAAATTTAAAATCAGGTATTTATTTTTCACAACTAGTTTTTTTAGATCAGGTAAACGCAAACAAAAAACTTAAGGCAAACATCTGGTGTTACATATAATATTGTTTCGTTTAGTTGGTAATATCAAAGTTTGTTCGAAATGTTGATTATTTATTATTTAAATATTAATGATAAAATAAGAACGCATGCAGCAATTGGAGTTATTGGGATTGGACGTGTCTATTTCAATCTTTATCTTACGTTGCCTATGAATAAGTCACCGCTCAATCGTCATTTTCGGGAAAATATCAGATTATACAATAATCTGTTTGCATTGGTTTCGCTATTTGTCGCCGCCGGAGTTGGAGAGTGAAGCGAGCGGGGTTGGATCCCCTAGTATAGTTAATACTGTTTAAGGGTAGTCTATATTGACTTTATATTTTGAGGGATGTCGTACTTCTGTTATTGAAACTTTCAAATGATATGGTATTTCTGGCTATTACCATTGTATTTGGATAACCTAATATAACTCCGATCCAATGCAATATTTCGTTCCACTGGAAGTTCGACGATAGTGGCGCTATCTATTGGGGAAACGACGGAAGCTGTGTGAAACACCAATGCTACCAATGATTTCTCCCTAGCGCTATCTCGCGGCGCGATCATGCACTATTTTCCCGACAACCTAATTTTCGCCACACTGCTGCCGTATGGATGCAAGATCTATTTATTATTCATGATCTATGCTATTACTCTAATAAACTCAACTAGTAACACGTATTGCATACTCACGGGATCAGATTCGCTGTCGGTAGACCCCGAGCTGTTGTCCTTGGTCCTTTCCTTAGCTAGCTTCGCCCAAGTCTCGAGCCTCTTGTGGGCGATCCAGCATCCCGCCGGACCTAACACAGCTTTACCTACGTTCATCACTGGTTACGCTCACTCACTAAGTCACTCACTGTCTACTTTACACTCATTGTGTCTGTATTAACAAAGTGTTCCTTCGCGGTAACTCGTAAAATTACTTTGAAAATCCCCCTAAAATAGTATTATTGAATACGAATTCACTTTCTCACACACTTATACACGATAACTAAGCTTAAACTCCTCCTAACCTCAAAAGTTATGCATAATAAATTAAGTAATCCACAAATTAAATATTACTTGAGCTTCGAATGAGCTGAAATATGAAAATAAATAAAAACACGGTACGCTCCGCGAATAAAAGAAAACTACGAAACGTTTTAGTGAATCTGTATTTTTGTTGAGCTGCCAGTTGTTACACTGGACCTAAAATTAAACTGCATATTTGACTTTTGAAACAAATCAAGTTTTGAAGAAGTGATTTAAACGGCAGTTTTAAAAAGAGGTTAGATTTCCAAAGTATGACTGCTATTAATTCCTGTAGGAGATGTGGAAGAGTTTTAGAAAACGTATAGTTTTCCAAGCAGACTTAAAATGTTGCACAAATAGAAGAACTCGTGCATTTAGAAGCAGAACGTAGAAAAATTAATAATTCGGTTTAAACAATAAACATACAAGGTAATAACTACACATCTTAACAACATTTAAAAATAGTTTTCCTAATATTATTATTAAAAAGAATGAGATAACGCAAAAAGGCATTCACGATGAATAATCTAGACACTGTCAAAAGATTGTCTTAATATTGTTTACTATTAGAAAGTAATTCATTCCCAAACCTAAATGAACCCATTCAACATCTAGCTTATTATTTCAAAATCAACATACAAATTTTGAAAGTGATTTATATATTTCAGAAATGATATTTATTGTGTTGTTATTTGCAA
The DNA here is from genome assembly GCA_018207615.1 of Philaenus spumarius. Lineage (NCBI taxonomy): Eukaryota > Metazoa > Arthropoda > Insecta > Hemiptera > Aphrophoridae > Philaenus > Philaenus spumarius. The sequence continues at coordinate 8,591 of JAGFPH010009490.1, read as the reverse complement.
CACATTCACTGTGCAATAATGTGCAAACAATGAATTATTTCTACTGTTGCAGTTCATGTACGGTAATGTAATATTGTTTTCCTACAGCTACATAACAATGATTCGACCACGCAGCTGAACCGCTGTCGTGAGTTGAGAAAATTTCCAAAATTAAGTTTATAGGCCGATGTTTTAGGGTTTCAACCAATAATTTGGGAAATAGGTCTATTCACGACGGTGCTGAATAGCTGCAAAATGGTTCGCACGCCATTCGGCATATTGGGAGTATCTTCAATACACAAAACATTGCGTGCTTCGCACGCCAACCCCCGTATTGGGTGTATCTTCAACGCACAAAGCATTGCGTGCTTCGCACGCCAACCTTACGGTAAAATCCATCACATGGCTTTGAACCGGGAACATTTTTGGTATTTTACGTTTTGATCGATTTTAGGGGAACCAAGCGAGATATAAGGTCGCGTAAAAAACAAAATGTGCAGAATAACACCCTACATTCATACTTGCAGAAAAGACTCATTCTCGTAGGAAAAATCTAAAAAAATAGTTACTTCCTGTCAAAAAACGTATTTCCGATTGTTGGATATTTTTAGCTAACGAACTAGACCGAGTGACATAGACAACCAACATGTGTACCAAATTTGGACCAAATCGGACTTAACATGCGGCCGCTAGAGTGGAACACATATATATATCCCAAGACGTGTTCTGGGGACCATGATCGGTGCTCATTTGCTACTCACGACCTTGGGTCTTACCATAAGGGCCGCTGCAATAGCTCTATTTTTTTTCCTATGGAAATTCGCTAATAAAGTGCGTTTTTGCATACTCACAGCTCAGTGCTCAAACTAAACTACACGTATCTAGCGTCAAGTAGTTATACCTCTTTGTTTTACTTTATCGCACGCCAGCTGTTTACTTTGTACCCTCGAGCGCAAAGTAAACAGCTGATGTAGGATGTTCTGAAAATGTTGATTATTGTGGGACTAAGGCTGGGAACACACTTGTCGTTTTTTTCCGATCGGATTTTTTACCGTCGCCGCTCTAACATAATGTAGCGTTTACACACTGGGCGGTAAATATCCGCCCATACGCCGACGCCACATCAGTCGAATCAAAGACCACCGTGCAAAAAGTATCTATTTAACTGTCGTTTTATAATATTATAATTATTAGTGTTATGTATACCATGAATGTAGAACAACTTCTTGCATTATTGTTATTTCGTAGTCGATTGAAGAGGAAGCGAAAAAAAACTTATTTGGGTTCATCCGATTAATCAAAGGAGAGAGGAAGTTGGAGCCTTCTATAGTAGTAGCAAAGCGGGAGCACCGATGGAGAGCATGTCAAGTCTTCTCGCACGCACGTTGCTCCATCGGCGCTCTCGCTTTGCTACTGCAGTACTATAATATACACTTTGGCTGGGAACACACTTGTCGTTTTTTGCCGATCGGATTTTTTACCGTCGTCGCTCTAACATAATGTAGCGTTTACACACTGGGCGGTAAATATCCGCCCATACGCCGACGCCACATCAGTCGAATCAAAGACCACCGTGCAACAAGAGTCTATTTAACTGTCGTTTTATCATATTTTAAATAGTGTTGTGTATAACATGAATAGCGAACAATATCGTGCATTATTGTTATTTCGTCGTCGACTGACGAGGAAGCGAAAAATAGACTAATTTGGGTTCATCCGATTAATCAAAGGAGAGAGGAAGTTGGAGCCTTCTACATTATGTTTCCTGATTTAAGACACGATGAAGAAAATTTTTTAAATTATTTTAGGATGTCAATCTCTTCATTCTTTTTACTGTCTTCTAGGTTATAAAAATCATTCTTAAGTTGAAGACAAACATCATGCCACGCATTCCTTGTGGCGTTTCTATCTTTAAAAATGTCCAAGATTTTTTACCAGAGCACAGGCCTTTCTTGTACATAATGAATTAATAATTCATTGTCAATTACAACCACTTCGGCCATGATAAAATCACTCTCACAACAGCGGTCGGTGGCAGACTTGACGATGAATGTGTAACCGTGCATTTGGTCACATACGCCACCATTTCGAGAGAGTCGGTAAAAAATCCGTCGATTGTAGTGGCAATGGTCGGCTGCATTGCTGCCGTCGGCGTTAAATAATCCGATCGTTTATTTTTCCGACCAATGTGTAACTCGCAATACCATCCTACGCGCCACTAATGGTACGGCGGCGACGGTAAAAAATCCGATCGGAAAAAAACGACAAGTGTGTTCCCGGCCTAACCGCTGTAAAACAGATCGTTTTAAAAACCAAAACACTAATTTAAAATGTAGCTGTAGGGAAAACGTTGCTTGTATCACGGGGGTTAAGTTTACTTAGTCGCCCTCAATAAGCTTTAAAGTCCTCGGCTACGCCTCAGGCGTCAATTGTTTATCTCGTGCGACCAACTCAACTTTGCAACCTAGTTACTCAACTATTAAATTCTATTTTAGTTCACGGACTAGTGAATTTTAAGTATTCTTAATACAATAATTATGCCAACGAATCAAAATTTAATTTAGGTAGGCCTATGTCTTGCTTTAACTACCTATCCCGATTTCGACCGTTCAACCACCCTTAGACGTCTTCGAACGCACTTACAGTGACTTGTGAGCTTTATTAGCGAATTTCCATAGGAAAAATGAGCTATTGCAGTGGCCCTTATGGTAAGACCCAAGGTTGGGAGTAGCAAATGAGCACTGATCATGGTCGTCAGAACACGTTTTGGGGTGTCATTAAAAATCATATATATATGTGTGCGCACTCTAGCGGGCGCATTTTAAGTCCGATTTGGTTAAAATTTGGTACACATGTTGGTTGTCTCCGTCGCTCAGAAGAATTCGTTAGCAAAAAAAATCCAACAACCGTAAGAACGTTTTTTGACCAAAAGTAACTAATTTTTTAGATTTTTCCTACGATAATGATTTTTTTTTTAGAGTTTGTTCTACAAATATAAATGTAAGATGTTAATCTGCACATTTTGTTTTTTACGCGACCTTGTAGCTCGCTTGGTTCCCCCAAAATCGATTAAAACGTAAAATACCATAGAAATACCCGGTTCAAAGCCATGTGGTTCAAATCGGAGGGTTGGCGTGCGAAGCACGCAATGTTTTGTGTGTTGAAGATACTCCCAAATCGGATTTTGGCGTGCGAAGCACGCAATGCTTTGTGTATTGAAGATACTCCCAATATGCGGAATGGCGTGCGAACCATTTTGCAGCTATTCAGCTCCGTCGTGAATAGACCTATTTCCCAAATAGTTGGTTGAAATCCTAAAACTTAGGCCTATAAACTTAATTTTGGATATTTGCTCAACTCACGTCAGCGGTTCAGCTGCGTGATCGAATTATTTATTCATTTTACGATCTCCACTTGGAGTGAAATTTATGTTTATTTTGTGATTTGTTTTGTGTTTTATGTGTTAAAGTTTCTAATACCTTGAGGGTGGTCGCACGTCCAAAATCGCGATAGTTAATTAAAGTAAGACATACCTAAATTACATTTAGATTTAGTTGCATAAACTTTCCTTATGATTTAGCATTGTGTTTCATTTTTAATTGCCTCATCAAGCTAGTTTACATAACGCATACCAGAGACTAAATTAAATGTTAATCTTTGCTAATGGAACATTTTGTTAACCAGGGTTTAAATTTAGTTTAACTCTAGTCTAAGTTTAAACCATGATTGATAAAACATAGGCTAATCAGTTGGACCGAATGTTGTTAGAAACACCCAAAACCGTTGTAGGCGAGTTGCAAGGTAAATAAGGAAATTACTTAGCTCTAAGCTGGGCAAATATCAAGGGAAATCTGTAGCAAATTAGCCCCGAGACCCGAGTCGAGCGATTGCCTATAGACTGTAGATTGTTTAAACTTCCGAAACCCGAGTTCAACGAAGACAGCAGTGTTGTGAAGTTTACTATTGAGAAATTGTGTTAAAGTAGTGGTGTATTACTAGTAAGCCCCAGTGAAAAATACAGGCAGATTAATTAGAATCACATCAGAAATACATAATTTAAAAAAATGCTACTTACAAACAGCAGACTTTATCTAGTGCTGACGGGGATTTTTATCTCGGTAAATGTATACAATTGTAAGGATTATAAAACTGTAAGCTATTTGTAAAATTTTTTTATTTATATTAATTTTTATATATCTAAATAAAGATGTACTAGCTGACCCGTGCGAATATTTCGCAAGTTCGTAGTAGGCCTACATTTACCTGATTTAACACGTTGATTTAATTCAGTTAATTATGTTTATTTATTTACATTGGTTTATAAATAACAGTTTCCCTATACAATCTTACAGTGTAAACAATCTAACTAACAGCTGTCATACTAGTTAAACAGATGGTTAGTAGATGGCGCCTTTCATTAGGAACATACAGAGTATAATATAAAAGTTTTTTAAATCAATTTTTGTTATTAAAACATGAATTTTAAGCTGTTTGTATATTTTTCCCGTGGTTAAGGAAAGCTTTAAAATGATGCCTCATTCATGTAATTTGATGATGTATTAAGGAAGTTATGGCGTACCGACAAAAAAATTGTCTTGAGAAATAATATATGCGATTATCTTTTAATTGCTTTCTAACTACCTATTGCTAGATCAAACCATTTAGAAGTTATTAATATTATAATAAAGAAATTAATAATGGAATATGTTTACGAAATAAATATTTAACAAAATAATAACAATCATAAAGTAATGGCCAACAATGACAAAATAACGATCTACAGTAAAAATATAATAACAGACAATAACAAAATAGCAACCTGAATTAGCAAAATAATGACATACATTAGCGAAATAGTAACTTACAATAAGAAAGTAATGACATACAATAACAAAATAGTTTCTGTAATCTAAAATAACAAAATAATGACATGAAATAACGAAATAATAGCAAACAATCATAAAACAACAACATGCAATTGAAAAATACTAACCTACAATAACAAAATAATTACATAAAATTAAAAATAATAACCTACAACTACAAAAACAATAACATACAATAACAAAATCATAACAAATAATGACATACAATAACAAAATAATAGCATACGATCACAAAATAATGACGTTCAATAACACAATAGTAATCTACAATAACAAATTACTGACATACAAAAAGAAAATAATAGCTTACGATCATAAAATAATGACATACCAAAAAAAAAAAAAAAAAAAAAATAACCTATAAAAAAAAAAAAAAAAAAAACAATTGAAAAAAAAAAAAACAATAACAAAAAAAAAAAAAAAAAAAAACAGTAACCTATAATAACAAAGAAATAACATACAATTGCAAAATTATGTCACTGTAACAAAATAATAGAATAAAATCATGCAATAAATAATTTTAAAAAACTTGAGAAATTGTGTTAAGTAGTGGTGTATTACTAGTAAGCCCCGTGAAAAATCACAGGCAGATTAATTAGAGAATCACATCAGAAATACATAATTAAAAAAAAAAAATGCTATTTACAAACAGCAGACTTTATCTAGTGCTGACGGGGATTTTTATCTCGGTAAATGTATACAATTGTAAGGATTATAAAACTGTAAGCTATTTGTAAAATTTTTTTTATTTATATTAATTTTTATATATCTAAATAAAGATGTATTATCTTTTAATTGCTTTCTAACTACCTATTGCTAGATCAAATCATTTAGAAGTTAATAATATTATAATAAAGAAATTAATAATGGAATATGTTTACGAAATAAATATTTAACAAAATAATAACAATCATAAAGTAATGGCCAACAATGACAAAATAACGATCTACAGTAAAAATATAATAACATACAATAACAAAATAGTAATTTAAAATGCATTGTTCTGTATCCAAGTCACTGATTAGTTGAATAAAATGTAAAAATTATATCCGTCTATGTGACTTTCAATTGAAAAGTAATTTACTTACTTACTTAGTATGACGCGTTTCGGAACTGGTTCCATCATCAGATATCCCTCTGCTGAGGTCGTCATAACATTAAAATAACTTATTAAAAGACATAACACATATAATACTTATACACGCGCACATCAACACAAACAATCCATATAAAAATACAACCGCATGTGCACACGAACGACTCCGTTTGACTACTGAAGCCACGGTTTCCCTTTCCTACCAAGTTTATTGTTTGCTTTTCTTATCTAACTCCCTGGCGAAGTCGTACATTAAATTAGATCTAAAATTCAGTTGGTCGTTTAACACATGATCTGGATTTTCTGATTGCGCTCTATATATTTCATACTCCTCCAGCGCGTCCATTAGCTTGCCCTTCTTACATAACATATGTGTAGTGGACAGAAATTATTTTCAAAGTTAGTGTAAGAATGTACTTCTTCCGTTATGTGGCGTGCGAAGTTGGATTTGTCAACGGTTCCACGGTTACTTGGGAGATGTTCCTTATATCATTTTTTATATTGTCTCCCGGTTTGTCCTATATAAAAGCATTCACACTCATCGCAATTTATTCTGTATACACCCGTTTGTTGATCTAACGGTGTTGCTTTTTTAGGTTTTAGTAGATTTCCAATGTTATTCGAGGTGCGGAATGACATGGTAACATTTATCTTCCTCAGTGTGTTGGTCAATATGTTAGGTAGGACTACTCCATATTCTGTGGATCTGAATGTTTTTTTAATATTTGTTTCCATTGTTGGTTTGTTCTTAAATTTGTTGTATTTTTTAAGAATCTCATCAATCATGGAGCTTTTATACCCGTTCTCTACGGCTATATATTTTATAATATTAAGTTCTTTAAGGAAATCCTCCTTACTGAGTGGTGTTGTTAACAATCTATGGACAAAACTATTGTATGCAGCCTTTTTGTGTGCATTTGGATGATGTGATTCCGCATGAATAGTAGATACAGTGGTCGTAGGTTTTCTAAAAATCTTGTATTGAAAAACGTCTGTTCTAACGACCGTGAGATCTAAGAAATTTAGCGACCTCTTAGTCTTCAATTCAAGAGTGAATTGGATTTGCCTGTTGATTTGATTCATATACTTTTTCATGTTTTCAATCTGTCTGCACGTACCATTGAATATGACAAAGGTGTCATCTACATAACGGGAATAACTTGTTATGTTGCTTTAAAATTTATTCTCTTTGGACATAAGGTATTTGTTCTCAAAATCATTCAGATATATGTCAGCTAACAAACCTGAGAGTGGGGATCCCATAGCCAGTCCATCTTTTTGGATATAGAAGTTTTCGTTAAATGCAAAATAATTCTGACTTAGTAAAACTTCCAACATTGCTATCAGTTCATTAATCGAGAGCGGATTTAATATATTTGCTTCCACAAGACGTTTATTTATTATTGATATTGTTTCATTAACTGGAACATTGGTGTAAAGATTGACAATGTCAAAGGATGCCATTTTATATGTGGGCAGTAATTTAATGTCATTGATTTTATTGATAAACTCAATGTTGTTTTTTAAACTATGATTGTTCTCTAATTTTACGCTGTTCTGTATGATCTTAGATAAGATTTTGGCTACTTCATATCCAGGGGCGGTAGTGAAATTGATAAGGGGCCTGACAGGGATACCAACTTTATGGATCTTAGGTAGGCCTCTAAACACAGGTGCCTGAGCGTTTAAGGGTTTAATTCTATATCTAATATTGTCACTGAGTAAATGGGTGCTGACGTTAATAGCTTTATTTATATCTTGTACACATAAGTACATATATCTTGTGAGTAAGTAAGTAAATTACTTTTCAATTGAAAGTCACATAGACGGATATAATTTTTACATTTTATTCAACAAAATAGTAACCTGAATTAGCAAAATAATGACATACATTAGCGAAGTAGTAACTTACAATAAGAAAGTAATGACATACATTAACACGATAGTTTCTGTAATCTAAAATAACAAACTAATGACATGAAATAACGGAATAATAGCAAACAATCATAAAACAACAACGTGCAATTGAAAAATAGTAACCTACAATAGCAAAATAATTACATAAAATTAAAAATAATAACCTTCAACTACAAAAACAATAACATACAATAACAAAATCATAACCTGTAGGCTAATAGCAAAATAATGACATACAATAACAGCAATAATAGCATACGATCACAACATAATGAGGTTCAATAACACAATAGTAATCTACAATAACAAATTAATGACATACAAAAAGAAAATAATAGCCTACGATCATAAAATAATGACATACAAAAAAAAAAAAAAAAAAAAAAACAGTAACCTATAATAACAAAGTAATAA
>JAGFPH010009489.1:28754-42678 GCA_018207615.1 Philaenus spumarius | reverse complement strand
AGTATTTTTCAATCTTAGTGAGATCCAGCAATGTGTGTTTCGTCTAAAGCCGCGTTTACACCGGAGTTGTCAACATGTTGCCAACAAGTTGCATCAACTTGTTGGCAGTTTTAAGAATATGTTGACAACTTTTGGATGTTGCCAACATGTTGACAACAAAAATATCGTTTCCCGTCGGTTGTCGGTAAAGATCAAAGAAAGTTGGCAACAAAATGTTGCCAACATGTTGACGGACGCTAAAAGACATGCAACTTGTTGGCAACAAGTTGACAACTTTCCCCACTCTGCCTTCGCGCGCCAGAGAGCGCTTCATCACTCCAGTTGTAGTCAAGGCCAAACCCATTTTAACGTGTGTGTCAGGTTCAGTTGAAAGTTTACAATGGAAAGTGAAGGTGTCGAATGGTCGCGTGCAAAAATATCTGCACTAATCGAAATGTTTAGGGAAAGAGAGGTTCTTTGGAACCCGAAAATTGCTACGTACAAAAACAAAAATTTAAAAACTATGCTTGGAGTTAATTTAATATTCAATATTTAACCATTAAGTACCGGTACTACGACTTTATTTTGTCACACAACTACAACACGTCTCTCAAGCCACAGTTTTTTAAAATCTAAAAAAGTTATAATATTTTTGTTTAAAAAATGTTTTTGGTTAAACGTACATTATAAAAAAACTTATCCATAAGTAGGATAAAATTTTGTATGTACATTTTCTAATGTACATGTATTAGTAATAATTTAACAAACTATACAAAATCTGTTAAAATATACATAGGCCTCTAGGCCTATATATAAATGCATAGGTATATACTGTATATTGTTTTAATAAACTTACTTGTTTAATTGAAACAAAATATTTTTCAAGCAGTTTTGCTTATGAGAATGTAATTATTTTATTCAACATTTAAAGTTTTTTACATTGGAATTGACCATTTGTTACAAAAATAAAACGGATTTATACATTGAATTAAGTTTATTCTCACGTGATCAAATTATTGGTGCGAATTATTTTGTTGCCAACATGTTGGCAATACATTTTGTTGCCAACATTTGGTGTAAACGCGGCTTAAGTATTTTTCTATCTAAGTTAGATCCAGCAATGTGTGTTTCGTCTTAGTATTTTTCTATCTTAGTGAGATCCAGCAATTTGTGTTTCATCTAAGTATTTTTATATCTTAGCGAGATCCAGCAAGTTGTGTTGTCAAAGTTTTTTTGACAATCTTGTAAGAACCGTTTGAAAAACCGTCATTGAGAATTCGACACAAAGCTATGTCACATGGGAGGGGGGGCGAGAAGAAGGTTGGGACAGTCGGCGAGAGCTAACATCAAACGAATGGGCCAGCCCAAGGCCGACTCTACTACAGGCCGGAGTGCTTCCCCCTTCCCCTAGCCGCTACGTCACAGTCTGGGTTGAACACAGCCATAGTGTAAGTAGAGCGCGCTTTCATTTACACGTTCCTGGACCTTTTTTACAGTCATTTATTTATAATGAAACTTATATATTTTATTTCTGCATGAAATACGGAATACAGCGATGTAAAAATCTTTTACTTAATTAAATATTAGAATTTGTATTAATTAAAAGTATTCAAGATTTGTGATATAGGAACACGGAAAAGGCACACAGCGTAAACATTTTTTGTTTTTGAGGTAAAAACAAACTACTACTTTTATTTCACATATTGTAAAATTCCAAACAGATGACCTTGAAGGAAGGTTTCGCTTATACAGACAAATGAGCGGTAGTTCTTATCATGTTACACTAACACAAGTCCTGGAGTCAGAAAAGAAATTGAAAGCGATAAGCTTGATCAAATTAACGTCTTCTGTGAAAGGAACAGTTTCCTTAAAATATATATTCCTGCCTTTGGAAATCTCACCAGAAAAAGAATATTTGGGCACTGATCCGGGAAATGAATTCAGTGAGTTTGAGGAGATAGCAGCTCAGAGTTACACCGAAAATGATTGTATGGCGTTGGTTTATATAGGACGATACATTGTATGTCAAAGGGCTTTCGGCATCTTTGACAGTCTATCACTTGGAGATTTTTTGTTACAATGGAATGGAAGAGTGATGTCTGTTTATATCAAAGGCTGGTTATAGATTTTTTCCTTTAGTTTTAATGATTCAATGATTGTCAAAACTAAATTTCATTTCTTAATTTTTATACTTCCGTAATTCCAAACACACCTTTCCATCTCTTACTCATTTTTTGAAAAATGGGATTTGTTTTGCTTATTGTTTTGGACATATTTTACTGTAGGAATGTGACAGATAAAGCTAATTTATGATCTAAGCCAACTTTTAAATTTGTACAGTAAAATAGGATTAGAATTTTCTTTGATGGACATATTGTATTACGCAGTTTATGCCGTAGAATATTCTGGTATTTATCGTTTCACTCCGTAATAACCCATTTAATTGTGGTTAATACATATTTGGAAAACTAAGTTTACTAAGTTACTTGTAAATGATTTATTTTTTATACAAATTCAAACACATTGTTTGTAAAAAATTAAAACTTTACTCAAGAAGACCTGTTTAATTTTCAATAAAATGTATTATATTTTAACGTTTCCCCCAGATCTGTTTTTTCCCCAACTTGTCCAATCAGCTTATATGTTCGTTTTGTTAATTATTAGATTTGCACTACCAAACTTTACCAATATATTTTAAGGCAATTACTTACTTTATAGTTAAATATAACGTCCTTTATTGTGTGATATAACTTTTGACTACCAATTTACTATTCATACATTTTCGGTCGTTGAAATTGAAAATGCACATAAAAAAAGTTAAAGTAAAGTTGTTTTATACTTGAGAATGGTGAAAAATGTAAGTTTTAAAGTTTAGTTTTACATTTTTTTCAGGTTTGCCATTACTTTAGGGGTAATCTATTTCCACTGACCCACGGTAAAGTGACCTACTTCTAAAATCCAGAATATTAATAAATCTGGTTATAATTACCCGTTATAAATTAATAAATATAACGGGGGAAGACGTATGCAGCATTTGTGGATATATAATGCTATTATATGGAATTACTATAATTAATAGTAAACAAGTTTATGTGTAAAATAGATCTAATAACGTGGTTTAAAAATAATATTATGACCATGTTTGTTAATGTGAGTTTCTGCTTCATTAGTTCAATGCTTCAAAACAGCATTATCCACAATTTGTTTTCGACTTGAGCGATTGCCGTAAACTTAAACAACTTAAAAAGGCGTTTATGTATCATTTTCAAACTTTCATATATTTTTTATACAGTCGTGTAGAATGTTTTCTCAAAATTTGAAAAAGATCCGTAAATAAACAGACTAGGCCTATTATACTAACCGTAACCGTCAACGACATTCGACAATGTTTGTTTTTGGTAAAACATAATATACAAGGTTTTAGTAAATTGTGTATATTTCAGGAACCGTTGAACCTATTGTAAATATGTAAAAACAATGGATTATCAATTAAATGTTCTATAAACTGATGTATCAGGGTATTACTATAGCGATTAATAAACATGTGTAATCACCTCCCGCACTCTTGATACCCGCGACTGCTGCGGTATTGATACTCATATAATCGTTGTTTAGAGGTTCTGTCAAAGCTGTTTTCCTTATCCGACACATGTTACATTCATATAATAAACCAGTGACTAACCCTTTTTTAATTTCGGACTTAAGCAGCTTGGAATGAAAAAACAGCTAATGGTTACTAATACTGTAGTTTAAAATTCTTTAAGAAAAAAAATCAATGTCTACAATACGGCGTCCTGAAAACATAAATCCTCTGATCATTGACACTCTTCATTTGGAGTAGCTTCCTCTATTATTATTTATTTAATAATCATTGCTATAAGTGGGGAATCTTTGTTCAATCTGATAATAAACTGAAGAACTGGTAGAAGCTTCAGTGTTCAATACTTCAATAGACTGTTCATTACGTGTTGTTTTTGACACTAAATTATAATATTATCCACTCAGCTAATCTATTTCCGCCGCGTCTTAGTTTTCTGAATTTGTCACTATATTTAAAAATTAAAAACCAATTATATGCTTTTGAATTAACTACATACCTAACAAAACTAACATTAATAGTGTTGCGGTAACTATAAAAAATCGAGTTCTAATGAAAAACACTAGGCTACAATTCGAATGGTAATAACAATACGATATCCAATTGTAAAAATGTAGGCCTACATAATAATAATACAATAAACATAATAATAGGCCTACGATAAAAGTAATAAATATTTTATTTTATCCACATATATATTTTATTAGTCATACTTTATGCTATAATCCAGTTCCAACTCGTATAAATTTCATACTAAACACAAAATTATGCAATTTGAATCCTAATTTCAACAACATTTTTTTTGTATTGTATTAGAAATAAATAATACAAAATTATACCTTCATAAACATCACTGTGGAAGTAAATTTTTGAAAATTCGCTATCAAAATTGATATTGCTGATGTTTTACACAAACATAATTAACCCGTTAATTTGACCATGTAGGCACTACAAACAAAATAGATCATATTGTTTATTCATTTGTGTTCCAACAATTGAGATTAGTAGCTACTGATAACCGGGAAATAAAATATTAGTTCATGAATTGCGTTTGAAAGGAAGCGGTGGTTAGAAGCCTACTGCCTAAATATGTTTTATTCTGGTCGACAGTGTACATACAACATGGCAACGGTGTATCGAAAGATTTGGACAAATCTCCAAGATGTAGGTCAAACTTATATTCTCTGTAGTAAGGATTCTAAGAACCAAGGCGGGAATATCAGGATCTCGAAGATGGCTCGAATCTCTTATCCTGTGTTAGGACGTGTAAACTAAAATCGAGGTAACGACCGCAGCGCTTCTGGTGGACACACATGTTATACACATTGCATAGTTTTTGGCACCATATTTAGATCCCCCGGAATATTTAGATGTGAGTATCACGTGACATCTAGAAAGCCAATAGCAAGCGAAAGCAAAACGAGATCCGGATTTTCGGATCTCGAAGGGAAAACGGATCTCGCAGCGCTGGTGTGTAAACACGCTTCGGATCTCGTTGCATACTATTAATAAACACACACACACACACACACACACACACACACACACACACGGTCGGACACCTCGGCGGGAATAGTCAGAATGGCTTCCTGGGACCTCAAAACGTGGAGATTTAATGAAAACTCGACTTTCGAAAATCGGACCGAAATCAATAACTTCCCTTTATTGGTTGCGGGAAGTTAAAAACTTAGATTTGTTTTCACTAATTTTAAATTCATTTTAATGAAATGTTGTAAGGGGTTGTACATTGGATACCGACAAGGTATAGCAATGCTGCGACCTTCAACAACATGTTTGGGAGTTTAATGGGGGTTGATTAAGGAATGGATGATGGGAGGTATGTGTGATGAAATGGTAATTTAAATATTTTTCAAATTTCAATTTTATATTTATATTGATTTATGTTTGTTGGTGTCATAAACCTCCATAGCTTTAATGATGGTGTTTGCTGACGCACATCATCACAAACTTAATTTAAGAAACTTGATTTTTAATTTTTTCTATTTCCTGTTTGACTATCACATTCTGGTGGAGTGATCCATGTACGTTGTTTACAATAATTTAGTTGTGATTCTGTATTCGTTTCTTTCAAATTGAATAGCCCACGTTGTGGAGCCAAATTACAATACTATTAGATAACTGATGTAATTCAAAACACAAAGTAAGTTTACAATTTTAACAACTTCTTTAATTGAGAAATGAAAAATTAAAATATATATATACAATTTATTCACAAAACAAGTTAATTCAAAATCAAATGTTCGTTATAATCTTTTTTTATAACACTCTTAATCTCGGGGGGTTAGTGCCGACTTTTCCCAATATTATTATTGAAACAAAATTAATTATTAAAAATAGTTATTAAAGATAAATATGAAAATTGAAAAGGGGGAAATGAAAATAGTACAATGGGTAAAGTGTAAGTGTATGTAGGTGTATAAAAGGGAAGTTATAGCGAAGTTAAATTTATATTAATGGTCCAAACAAATTCTTCTTGTAGAGATATAAAGTCTTTCAAATTTTACAATGTTCAAGTTCACTAAATGGATGGTTTGAAATATATAGAGTAAAATATATCAAACTTTTTCTTATGAAAAATGTCACACGTTGTGGAATTAATTATAATATATCAAAGGGTTTTCTATGTGAGAAAAGCCTCACGTTGTGAAAGCCAATTACAATATCTCAAATTATTTAAATTATTAAATTGGATAGCCCACGTTGTGGAACTAAGTTATAATACTATTAGATTACCAATGCAATTCAAAACACAAAATAGGTTTACAATTTTAATACTTCTTTAATTGAAAGAAAGAAAAATTAATATATATATGTACAATTATTCACAAAACAAGTTAATTCGAATCAAATGTTCGTTATAGTCTTTATAACACTCTTAGTATCTCGGGGGGTCAGTGCCGACTTTTCCCAATATTATTTTATTGAAACAAAAGTAATGATTAAAAAAACAGTTATTCTAGATAAAGATAAAACTTGAAAAGGGGAAAGGAAAATAGTACAATGTGTTATAATGTATGTGTATGTAGGTGTATCAAAAAGGGAAATTATATCGAAGTTAAATTTATACTGATGGTCCAAACAAATTCTTCTTATAAAAGTATTTTACAAAGTCTTTCCAAAATATGTAATATTAAAATTTTCACTGATGGATGGTTTGAAATATAGATAAAGTTAATTCAGGTAAGTACTTATAGGCCTATGGATAGATCTCACCCAGTTTATAACTTCTTCTTCTGGTTATGGGACTTTAAATGATTATTTATTATTATTACACTTCACTTGAGTTAAGGTAAGTTATTTATTTAAACGTAGACAAAGTTTGAACACTAATAATCTTCAATTTATTGGAGAGCGTTGGTCATAGGTCTTGCTTCTTAGGCGTCTCTTCAACAATTAAAATCCTGGGATCAAAAGTGGCTTGCTTTGGGCCTTCAGGAAATGGGTACATAAGGCCTGGTGAATTTCGTATCTTCTGGGGTTTGGATTGTTGTACAGAAAAGTGTAATTTAAAATGTAGTGTATTTATTTGGTGTTGTTTTGATTAAATTTTGAAATAATTTTGTTTTACAACTAATATGGAATAATAAAATTAAAAAGAAATTGATTAAATAAGAAAATTTCATGAAAATACTAAAAATAGCTCCTTGTACAAATTATTTTCTAACATCTACTATTTACAATTAAAACTATACATTTGGCTTTTAAACTGGGGTTTTCCGCGTTGCAAGCGGTCACATGACTGTGGGCGGGGCTTAATAAACATGTCGTCTTCATCTATCTAGCTTTAGCCGTTGTTTCGTCGACTTTCAATGAATTGTTATGGCTTAACGGTATTTCCTATGAAATTTTGCCAAAGACATTTTTGATGAAGAATCTTTCATTCTATCTAATGGTGTTCTTCATTTTTTGATTTGAATTTTGGTTCTCTTAGGATCGATGATTGTATTTCTGATATGGCCTAGATTTTAGTATGCCGGTCTGATTTCGAGTGGATTAAAAAAGTGAGTTTCGGTCGAACGCTTGTTGATGGAGTTAATCTTATAATTTGGATGGATTGGTTGGTTAATTTAGATGAATTTTGATATAGGAAAGATATAGATACGAGGTCTGGAAATATTATTAATTACGTAAAATGTTATCGAAAGTCGGGTGTTTTAGAATCTTGTTAATTTGTTGCTTGCGATTCCGTCCGCTAGATGCCGTCGGTCGGATTGTTTCTGAATGATTTTTACTATCAATCTTCTGTCTCTCTCGCACTCATGCGTGTTTAGTTGAAATACATTAATGTATGATTCTTTTGGCTTGTTAATAATTGTGTGGTATATTTTGAATTGTTACAATTATCCCCTTGGTGACTTTCCTTGAAAATATTTGTATAAATGTTTTCATGGAACTAAAACTAACAATGAAAAATATATTTAAGTAGTTGGTCTACCGCTGTTACTGTAGGCATATGATTGGAAATTGCTCTTCTGTTGGAAGTAGGTCATTGACCTCAATTTGAGAACAGCTGGTCTTACGTTGTGTTTTGTATGCTATTCGATGCATTGGTAGTGTTTCAGTGCCGTGACATGATACGGACCTTTAATATTAATATTATTTAAATCACAGACATAGTAGGTTGATTGACCGATTCTCTTGTATATTTTATAGGGTCCATTAAATAGTTCAAATAATTTATATGTTTCTCCTTCTGCTGCATTAGATTGGGGAAAATTTTTGATTAATACTAGATCATTAATTTCGAAAATTGTAGGTGTTAATTTAGAATTTTGTTGATTAGCTCGTTTTTCTTGCTTAATTTGGATACGTTTTTTCGCCAGAATTAATTTTACGTCGGTTGGTACGTCATTGTTGAAACAGTTATTTAAATAGGGCTCCCAAAATCGTATATTTTTCTTTCCTAATTGTAATTCATTAGGCGTATATCCTGTGGTTTCGTGATAAACTTCGTTGAGCATGTCGTTAATGTCAGGTATATAATTGGCCCAGTTTTTGTGTTTTCTTGAACAATATGTTCGTAGGCACCTCTTGACTTCACGTATTGGACGCTCGGCCATATTAGTTTTTGGGTGGTAGTACGGGTTGAATATTAATTTAATTCCAAGGTTTTCTAGGGTAGTTTTCCATTTTTGACTTCGAAATTGCGTACCGTTGTCGCTCTGTATATTTTTTGGTATGCCGAATATAGGGAAATGTAGTTGTGTAAGCTTCTGTAAAATAGTTTTCGTATTCGCGCATCTCATAGTATATAGTTTGACGAATTTAGTGAATATGTCTAGGACGATGAATATATATTTGACTCTGCCAATACTTGTCGGAAGGGGTCCTATAATGTCGACTGCAAGGTGGTAATTTTTCTCTGTGCATGTTATGCCTGTAAATACTCCTATAGAGGGGTGGGGGTTGCTTTTGCATTTTTGGCATATATCGCATGTAGCGAGTGTCGTGCGAATGTGTCGTCCCATGTTTTTAAATATAAAATTTTCGCGTAGAATGTCGAAACATTTTTTAGAGCCACAATGTAAATAGTAAATATGGCATTCCCAGATTAATCTATTTATTAACTTCTCAGGGACATTGATTAGCCATCTTGAATTTAATTGCTGGTAAAGTATATTATCGTATATTTTATAAGGCTTATTTTCTATGATGTTATTATCGATTTGTTCTGATTCCTGGAGGGATTGTATAATTTCGAATAAATTTGGATCTGCATGTTGATGACTGGAAATGTTGCGTAATTCAATTAACAAACGGGGATCTTGGGTCCTTTCAATGTAGGCCATAATTAATTTGGATTGATCTTCCGAGGAATTTATATCGTCGGTCGGAGGTATTCGACTTAGGGCATCGGCCGTGCAATTTTCGCTTCCTTTACAATGTTGTATTTTAAAAGTGTAGTCTTGGAGTGCTAGAATCCATCGCGTCAAGCGAGCGCTTAGAAGTTTACAAGTTCTTAGAAATGTAAGGGCGTGATTCAGTGGCGTGCCAAGGGGGGGGCGGGGGGGGGCGGTCCGCCCCGGGCACCAAAGAAGCGGGGGCGTAAAAATGGAAAATCCAAAAAATAAAATAAAAAGATAAAAATGAGAATTTGTAATAATTATACGGTATACTGTATCAAACATTATTATTATTTTTTTACATCTAATTTGTGAAGCACTGTAGCTTTTACGGTTTAAACTAATAAATAAATAAAAATTATTTTTGTATAAAATTGTATGATCTCATAATGATTGATTTCGGGATAACTGCATACACACAGGTAGGCTTCGTGATGATGCATGCGCCCAAGCGCCCATTTAGTGAACCCTCATGAGCACTGCCCTATTATATTTTATATAGTTGGTCCGTTGCTCTTTCAACACCACCTGTGACTAACACTTGTTATATGCTCCTATATTATTGTTTAGTTTAGTGGTTACTTTACTTACAATCTTTTAATCCTTCTTCTAGTTCTTCTTAATACTTACAATCAATTTGATAGTGAAAGTGAATGTTTTTGAATAAGTGGACGCTGCTTATTGGAATTTCCTTGCTCCTGATAATAACTTCAGTTTAAGGTAAATATTAAACTATTATATTTATATTTTTCCCACATCCGGATCCGGACTGACAAATATGTAAAATAATTATTATTTCTAAATAAATTCTTGTTTTCGGTTATAATAGTAACAAATCCCTCCCAGTTCGATCAAAACTAACAAACCTAGCCTAAAAATGCATAAAGCCTTAAAGCAATGTTATTGATAAGAAACCATATAGACATTATGTAAAATACCACTAACGTGCTTAGAAACCATTTAAATTGATATAACGAATGCAAAACATAAAGACCAATGTGCCACAACGCCACAACAAATCTGATATTATCTAGGTTAACCCATTATAATGCCTAGGCTAGGAGTACTTATGTAAAGTTTCACCAACTACCTTACTGAAAATAACACAATTAACTTCATATTTCACCATTCTATTCACAATTGACTTTATTTACCACTATTTTGTATATCTCAGATACAACCTTTGTATGTGCCAGTATAATTTGTAACTTATAATTTCATTGATTGCTTATATGGAAATCTAGGCCTTAGAAAGCCCGAATGTAAACATTGAATATTTATGTAAACTAAATTGTATGCGATCGCAATTCGCAAGTAATAGAAATGAAATTGTAATTAATAATTAGTAGGTAAACTGGTAGTATCAAATACGTTAGCACTACAATTTTACTATTGACTATACCAGTCAATTGAGCTTTTGGGCATTTTTTATAAACAAAAATAACAATAAATTAGGACTTTTTATGGTTTTTCGTTGATTTAAAAAAAATGTATGAATGGATCACGATATTTCCAATGGGACATCTGTAGAGAGTTCAAAAACCTACAAAACGTTTTTTTATAGACTCCAATCGGACAATTTTCCACCGAGAAAAGTAGGGAAAACGCTTAAAATTACTATTTTTCAAAAATTCACATCTTTGTTAATTTACAATATTAAGGGCAGATCTTTCGGAAAATGATTGTTGTGTACTTAACCTAAATAGGCAGATTTAAATTTACCAACCGGATTCTGAAAGTAGTAATTAAAACCTACAATTCTTATAAAATCTTAGATTTTTTGTCGTTTTTTGTTTCAGAAACTAGAAATGAAGCGGCATCGTCCTAGTGGGGCTGAGGGAAGAAAACTTAGAAAGAAAAAAGAAGAAGAAGAAGCAAAATCGTTATCCGGTGCTCTGTTAAAATTTATACAGCCTACAAAAAATCTTGGTGCAAGCAAAAGCAACGAAGTAGAAAAACTGTCGAATGATATACAAACGACATCAGAATACCCATAAGAAAATACAAAAGAGAAAGGCATAGAAGGTTGGAATGAAGAAGTTTTTAACAACGTTGAGTTAGAAGATGTTACTAAAACAAGTTGCAAAATAAAAGATGATATAGCATTAACAGAGAAAAGTGATAAAGAAAGGAAAATTGAAGAAGTAAAAGAAGATAGATTTGAATGTTTAGAAGGAAAACACAAAGATATTGAAAATTTTGATGAAGGTATGAAATAACATTTTACTCGGATATTGGTGATTGGCCCTTTCCTCTGCCTAATGATCTTAGAGTACAGTTTTTAAAACGAGGAAGTGAACCTTATCAGAATAAAGATGGCCCTTTCAATGTGATTCAAAGACAAGGAGAAAAAGCGAAAGGAGAAAGTCGCCAGTTGACAACAAATTGGTTTTATAAATATCTTTCAAATGGTGAAAAGATCCTTAGAAAATGGATGGTTTATTCTCCAACCAAAAAAATGCTTTTTTGTTTCTGCTGTAGGTTTTTTTCAACCAGCTTCACATCTGGCACATCAAAGTTTGTTACCGGGTTTGACAAGTGGTGGAAATTGAATCCTGAAGTGTTTCACCATGAATGTTCAGAACAGCATTTAACTTCTCTTGAAAAATGGAAAATACTGGCAGCCCAATTGAAGTCCAAAAGTACTGTTGATTGCTTATATCAGCAAGAGCAGGATATACAGAGAAAAACTTGGAGAGACGTTTTACACCGTCTATTAGATATAACCCTATTTTTATCAAAACAGAATCTCCCTTTTCGTGGACATAGAGAAAACGAAGTTTCTGAAAACAGAGGTAACTTTCTTGAACTGGTTGATCTTTTGTCCCACTACGACCCAGTTTTAAAGGAACATTTGGTTCGAATACAACAGTCTGGTCCGTCCAAGAAAGTATTGACCAGTTACTTATCTGCTAAGACCCAAAATAAATTTATTTGTATTTTGGGGGCAACCGTCAAAAATAAAATTTTAGAAGACATAAAAAAGGCTAAATATTTTGGAATTCTTTTTGATTCAACACCTGATGTATCGCACAGTGATCAAAATGTCTGAAGTTATAAGATATGTGCACATTGAAATGGGTAAAGTTGAAATAAGGGAATCTTTCTTGGGATTTTTCTCTCTTAGCGGAAAAAAAGCTCATGATATTACACAAGAAATTTTGGAAACCATAGAACAAGATGGGCTAGACATACAAATGTGCCGCAGTCAAGGTTATGATAATGCATCTACAATGGCAGGTGTGCATACTGGGGTTCAGGCAAGAATTTTAATAATAAATCCAAAAGCTCTATTTGTTCCTTGCGCCAATCACTCTCTAAATTTGTGTGGTATTCACGCATTTGCAACAATTCCTTCTAGCATTACATTTTTTGGAACCCTAGAAAGTATTTACAAATTCTTTTCAGTCTCTACCCATAGATGGGATGTGTTGCAAGAGGTCGTAGGAACTTCAGTGAAAAGATTGTGCGAGACAAGGTGGAGCGCACACCATGATGCTGTGAAATCTGTAATGGTGAATTTTCCAAATATTGTAGAAGCCGTGAAAAAGTTATGCGACCCATCAGAAAATCTCGATACAAGAAGTGAAGGTGGAATTTTATTGAAGACCATTTGTGACTTTTCCTTCTTATCATACCTTTTTTTGTGGGCCCATTTACTAGAAGAGATAAACCACACACAAAAGTACTTGCAGTTAGAAGGAATCACCCTTGACAAATCTTTGAAGAAAATGCAAACGTTGAAGCTCTTTTTTGATGAAAGCCGTGGGGAGCTCCCTGATAATGCTTTGCTTTTTGCTAAACAGACCTGTGAAGAACTTAACATTCCTGTGCAGAGAGCTGGGCGACGAAGATTTAAAAAAGTCATGCCAGGAGAAAAGGCCAAGGATGTAGGCCTAACACTTACAGAAGAGCTAAAAAGAAGCATGCTTGAGTGCATGGACAGGTTCACTCAGGAACTTGAAACGAGATTGAAGTCAATGGAAACAATTTGTAGCATGTTTTCAATCATTGAACCCCATAATTTGATCTTAGCAACAGATGATACTCTTAGAGCATTAGCCAAAAATCTCGCAGAAAAAATGGATGAGCTTGAAGAAGAAGCCATGCTACCAGAGATAAAACGACTGAGAAGACATTTGCTTGCGGCCAACAAAAATGAAGACACGTCACAAAAGTGGACTTCCCTACAGATGCTCCAGTTTGTCGTGGATTTAGACTTCCAAGAATCGGTACCTAATATTTTTCTAGCTTTAAAGTTTTTTTTAACAGCGTGTGTTTCAATTGCATCATGTGAAAGAAGTTTTTCTAAATTAAAATTAATTAAAAACTATTTAAGATCGACAATGAGCCAATCAAGATTAAATAGTTTAGCCATTTTATCGATTGAAAAATCAGTCACTAAAACAATTGACTTCAATGATATTATTACTAAGTTTTCTGAGGCTAAAGTTCGCAAGGCAAGAATTTAAAATAATATTGT
>JAGFPH010009489.1:15862-28654 GCA_018207615.1 Philaenus spumarius | reverse complement strand
GGGACTTGCCAGTAGGAGGCGGTGAGGTCAATCGTACTTAACCACTTACCATCTGCTCCTTTTGCTAATAATTCATTAATGCTCCGATTTTGTTCATAATCGGGAACAGTGATTTCATTTGCCTTCCTTGCGTCGAGACAAAGGCGTATTTCTCCATCCTTCTTAATTATGGGGATAATAGGGTTGATAAAACTGCTATGTGATGGTTCGATAACTCGTAAATCTAACATCCTTTTTATTTCTTTATTTACTGCTTCTTGGTACATCAGGGGTACCGGGTAAAATTGGCTTTTAAAATTTTTGTCTTCTATAATTTGGATCGAATGGGTGTATTTATTGCAAAGTCCTGGAGCGTCCGAAAAAATATGTTTATAATTTAGTAATAATTTAGTTAACTCTAATTTTTGTTCTGGTCCTAGATTAAGATTTTCTTTTAAAGTGCTGTTTATAGTGGGTTCATCTAAAATATTGATAAGATTATTTGCGCCGCGTTGTTGATTATCTTTGTTTACATAGTTGTATTCTTCATTTTTATTCATTGTATCATAATTAGGTGTGTTTTCTTTAATAATATAACATAGAATTCCTTCTTGCTTTGCCTCCTCAAACTTTATAACGATTCGCTTATCATTTATTCTCATATTTATATATTTCGTATAAAAGTTTATTTCCGTCTCTGTATTTACTATCCAGTCCATTCCTAATATTATGTTTCTAATTAAATTCGGCACAATTAACATATTAACATATAATTCTTCTCCTTCTATCTTCATTCTTATCATAATTATTCTAGATACTCTGCGGGTCTTTGTTCCTACAGCCGTGTGGATTTGTATATTTGTTGTAGGCAGCTCTTCATATTTTCCGATTTTATCTTTATTATCTATGAACCATTGTTGAGACAGACAGGTTATGTTTGATCCTGTGTCAATTAAAGCTAAGGTTTTCGTCGATCCGATTTGGATGGTGATTTCAGGACATTTAATTTGATTGATATTTGTATTTAAACTTTTTTCAGTTTGATTTTCTTCGAGTAAAAACTCTCGATCACAATACATTGTGCTAATGAAATTTATTTTATTAGAGGGGTTGTTTTGATTAATTTTAGTTTCTTGGATTGGCCTAATATTTCCGAGATGTTTTTGTTGCACAGGGATAATGTCGTTTTGTTTTTTCTGGGGTATGAGGGAATGAATTGTATCTTTTTGTAGGCCTGGGACATTTACTGTGCTTTCTAGTTTTTTGACGTATTTGTCGTTGAGGAGCATGTAATAAGTGGGGTTGGGGGTTTAACTTGTTCGGCTATTGCATGGCAGACATTTGCTTGTTCGGGGGTCGGATAATTTTGATATCGAGGCGTGTTGTGGGGTTGGAATTGGGGTCTTGAAGGATTGGGGTAATTGTTGCGGTAGGGTTGGACAGAGGTAGGGTTAAAATTTCGGTTTCGGGGCGATTGAGGGGGTGAAAAACGTGCTGGTGGATTTTGATAGTTTTTATTTGGGGGTTGGGATCGATATTTTGAGGGTTGGAAATTATTTAGTCGGTTATAGGGTTGGAAATTTGGTGGAGGGGTGAATTGGAAAGTTGTTCGGGGACTGAAGTGTGTTTCGCGTGGTTGAGAGGGATTTTTTCGCATCAGAGGTGATATAGGGCGTTGCTCTCGATGGGATCTATTCTGGCTATCTTTGACGTCTTCCCTTTGGAGTAACGAAATGAAGTCCATTATTCCATTAATACATTGGACTCTCCTTGCGTCTTGGATTATGTCTTCGAAGTGTTCTGCTAGGCAGGTAACAATTTCATCCTCAGATAGGGGTGGATTCATAGCCTTTAGCGTGATAACTCGCTCCGTGAAGTATTCGGCACGGGTCAGTGTTCCATATGGTCTAAATTTCTCTTTCTCCATTTTATATTTAATGCCTCTCTGAATCTCTCGGCTCCAATATTTGTTCTCAAAATATTCCTGAAAATCGTCCCAACAGTTGATGTTATTTTTAATTAAGCTAAACCATCTAGATGCATGTCCCTCTAAACACATGTCTAGATTGTCGGTTAGGTGGATATTCGAATCGCTGCCCTGGTTAAATGCCATCCTTCTCTCATGAAACTTTTTTATTTTGTTCAATATCTCTGTGGGGTTATGTTCTCTCCCATAAAATTTAGGTATATTATCAGCAGCCCCATCAAATTGTCTTCCGCAAACTACATGGATGTTTTTTGAGGATAGGGTTTGGTCTTCCTTTACAAATTTTTCTAACTTTTCAACACGATCATTATTGGTTGAAACGAGTTGTCCGATCCGGTCAATTTGTTGGTTTTGCTCTAATTCAATTTTTTGTATTCAAACTCTTTCTTCCTGCAAGGTATTAGTAATTTCGCGGTAGTTTTTCTCAACCAATTGTTTGCATTCTTCTTTAGTTTGTTCTTGTGTTTCCGAAACATGTAATTTTAAATGTTCTGTATGTTGATCAATTTGTAATTTGAATTCGGCCTTGGTTTGTTGTTGTGCGTAAGTAAATTCTTCTTTGAGATTAGCATATTGCGTTCGCATTTCTGTGACTACTTGTGAAATTTGTTTTTCGGATTGTTGTTTGAATTCTAAATTTTGCTGTTTGAGTTGTTGATTGGCGTCTAAAATTTGTTTAAATTGTTCGGTGGATTTGTTATTAACGTTTAAAATTTGTTGTTTAAGTTCTTGATTTGTATTTAATATTTTTTGTTTAAGTTCTTGATTCGTACCAGATATTTGCTGGTTTAGGTATTGGAATTGTTGGCTAATATAAAAAACATATCTTCAATCGTTAAGGGTGGGGTTGAAGTTCGAGAGGGGGTTACGTTGTCGGTTGGATTTATTGTATCTGGCTCAAGACTTGCTCTAACATTTACATTATCCGGCTCTGGTTCGCCTATAAGATCGGTAAACATTTCTTCCCTTAAACTCCGTTCTCCTACAGACACGTCTTCCATCCGGCGGTTGCTTATATCGGGAATCCGCGACCCTTCCATCGTTTCGCCTAATGAATCCGCGATCACGTCTTCATTTCGGCGGGACGAGTGAAAATTAGGCAAGCCTTCTGACTCTTGAGCCCTTTGAGTTAGGCTGATGTTAGTCCTAAGGTTATATGTAGGCTGGTTTTCCATATTAATTTAAATCACAACTTAAACAATATATATACAACAACTATTACTATACAATTCTATATCTATTTAAAATAAGGAGTTATTTATGGTAAGATTGGGAAAAGCCTTCACGTTGCGGCGCCAATTAAAATATATCAGCCTATTCTTATGAAAAATGTCACACGTTGTGGAATTAATTATAATATATCAAAGGGTTTTCTATGTGAGAAAAGCCTCACGTTGTGAAAGCCAATTACAATATCTCAAATTATTTAAATTATTAAATTGGATAGCCCACGTTGTGGAACTAAGTTATAATACTATTAGATTACCAATGCAATTCAAAACACAAAATAGGTTTACAATTTTAATACTTCTTTAATTGAAAGAAAGAAAAATTAATATATATATGTACAATTATTCACAAAACAAGTTAATTCGAATCAAATGTTCGTTATAGTCTTTATAACACTCTTAGTATCTCGGGGGGTCAGTGCCGACTTTTCCCAATATTATTTTATTGAAACAAAAGTAATGATTAAAAAAACAGTTATTCTAGATAAAGATAAAACTTGAAAAGGGGAAAGGAAAATAGTACAATGTGTTATAATGTATGTGTATGTAGGTGTATCAAAAAGGGAAATTATATCGAAGTTAAATTTATACTGATGGTCCAAACAAATTCTTCTTATAAAAGTATTTTACAAAGTCTTTCCAAAATATGTAATATTAAAATTTTCACTGATGGATGGTTTGAAATATAGATAAAGTTAATTCAGGTAAGTACTTATAGGCCTATGGATAGATCTCACCCAGTTTATAACTTCTTCTTCTGGTTATGGGACTTTAAATGATTATTTATTATTATTACACTTCACTTGAGTTAAGGTAAGTTATTTATTTAAACGTAGACAAAGTTTGAACACTAATAATCTTCAATTTATTGGAGAGCGTTGGTCATAGGTCTTGCTTCTTAGGCGTCTCTTCAACAATTAAAATCCTGGGATCAAAAGTGGCTTGCTTTGGGCCTTCAGGAAATGGGTACATAAGGCCTGGTGAATTTCGTATCTTCTGGGGTTTGGATTGTTGTACAGAAAAGTGTAATTTAAAATGTAGTGTATTTATTTGGTGTTGTTTTGATTAAATTTTGAAATAATTTTGTTTTACAACTAATATGGAATAATAAAATTAAAAAGAAATTGATTAAATAAGAAAATTGCATGAAAATACCAAAAATAGCTCCTTGTACAAATTATTTTCTAACATCTACTATTTACAATTAAAACTATACATTTGGCTTTTAAACTGGGGTTTTCCGCGTTGCAAGCGGTCACATGACTGTGGGCGGGGCTTAATAAACATGTCGTCTTCATCTATCTAGCTTTAGCCGTTGTTTCGTCGACTTTCAATGAATTGTTATGGCTTAACGGTATTTCCTATGAAATTTTGCCAAAGACATTTTTGATGAAGAATCTTTCATTCTATCTTTTTTTTTTTTTTTTTTTTTTTTATTAACTCCCTCCAGAAGCAATACATAATACAAAATATGAACACATCTATTAAAGCTATTTTATACATTACGAAACAGTGAAAGAAAACAAAAAATAAATTTAACAACAGACATAAAGTGAACCTTGACTTGTATCATATTCTAAAAAATAAACACTTTCTCCCAATTGCACTTACACATCTATACATACCACTAATATACATAGCTTATTACAATAACATTGTATTATTTAACTCAAAGTAAAATCACATTTACTTAAATAAAACAGAATTTAAAATATATACCGGTATATATAATACACTTCAAAGATACAAAACCCACATTACTCTGGAAGAGAAATAACAAAAACAAAGAAGAAACACCCGGCTCCCCTAAAGGCATAGCCCGCTTTGGGGATAGCCACTCGTACATTTTCGTAAACATAAATATGACAGCAGTGAGACAAAAATTAACCAAATATATACAGCTCCTAAGTCAAAATTATAATTTAAAAAGAGTTTTTTTTTCAGAAATTAATTAAAAAAATATCGGCGAACATTCTACCCAAATATTAACAATATACATTATATGTTCTTGCTAAACAAGGGAGAAAAACAACGTAAAAATACAAAATAACACAAATTTACACATATGTAAGATCATTGTAAGAGGAATAATAATACCTAAAGATCACTATACTATATAATAACTAACTATATAATAACTATTAACTATGTACATTTAACAAGTGTTCAACGTCTTCCCGTTCAAAGAGCCAATTTCTTAATTTTCGCAAAAAACATGAAAGTGGATTTCCACATTTGATGTGGCCAGGCAGTACATTAAACAATTTTGGCCCGAGGAAACAAAACGTTTTCGTAAAATAAGTCTTAAAAGGCTTTGGCACTACAAAATTTCCTGCACTTCTTAACCGTTCCCTCCTCCCATCACACCGATCAGAAAGCTGCCTGTTTCCACTTTTAATAAAAAATAACTTAAGTACTTTGTAAATATACAAGTATCTTAAAGGTAATATCCTTAAAGAAATGAATAATGGTTTTGAATGTTCCAACCTACTCTTGTTTAGGATCATCCGGACAAACTGTTTCTGAATATTAATTACAGAAATCAGATTACTAATGTAAGTCCCTCCCCAGCTATACAAACCATACTCTATCCTACTTTGAGCCAGTGAAAAATAAATCATGCGCTTAACATCCGGAGGACACATATTTCTAAGAAAATAAAACACTCTTAAAATACTACCCAATTTAGATTTTAACTTAGACAAATGAACTTTCCAATTTAATTCACTGTCGAGGAATACACCCAAATATTTTATGCAGCTTCTTGCTTTAACAACTGAACATGCATTTTTGCAAAAACTTCCTTCACGCGTACAATTTGAGCAAGGATATATTAAATCCTCCGTGAAGTCATAACTTCCCTTTAACATGAAATTTATGTAGTTAGTTTTTTCCACACTCAGGACCATACGATTTTTTAAAAACCACCATCTAATGGCTCTTAGGTCATCATTCATGGCCTTTTTGACATCACTCCATGTACCTTCAACATAACATAGTGCAGTATCATCCGCAAATGATGTCAAGCTGCCATTTAGTCGCGCATTACAAAGGTCATTAATATATATAAGAAACAATATAGGACCCAAAACAGAACCTTGAGGTACGCCTTACTTGATTTGCCCCATTTTACTAATAACACCATTTACCCTCACACATTGTTTTCTTCCAGCAAGATAGCTTTGAAACCAACTCAATACAACTCCTCTGATACCGCAATTTGAAAGTTTATGGATCAATATTGAATGATCAACAGTATCAAAAGCTTTTTTAATGTCTAAGAAAAGACCACTCACACATTTACCACGATTTATGCCTTCATTTACACACCTCATTAAATTTGAAAGAGCTTCTTCTGTACTCATACCTTCTCTAAATCCATACTGGTTACTACTAAAAAAGTTAATTTTGTTTAAATAACCCATCAATTTTCGTTTCATAATTTTTTCGAGTATCTTTGAAAAGGTTGAAACAAGGGATATTGGTCTATAATTATTACATACGTTAGTAGACCCTTTTTTATGAATAGGAATCACTACGGCTTCCTTGAGTTGGTCAGGGAAAACGCCAGAACCAAAACTAAAATTAAAAACATATAGCAAGATATCGATAAATTTATGATAAGTAAGTTTTACCATAGTAGAGCTAATTCCATCAATGCCTGGAGATTTCCTACTTTTTAAACAGTTAATCGCGCAAACAATATCTCTTTCTGAAATTGAATCTAAAAACATGGAAGAAGCTTCACACCTGCCACGAAAACAAGCTTCTAGATCGGATGAAACACAATATGAATCATTTTTATGGTCTAGTTCACAAGATATATCATCTACAACAGACAAAAAGTATGTGTTGAACCTCTCAGCCACTATCCCAGCGTCATCATGTAATTTACCATCAACCAATAAACTTATTTTATTATTCATTGACTCAGTTTGACCAGTTATCCGTTTTAGAATTCTCCATGTCATTTTGGAGTCCCTCTTGCAGTCTTTTAGAAGACCAAGATAATAATTACTTTTTATTTTACGTATATCATTGTGTAAGTTATTACGAAAACTTTTAAAAGTTTCCCTTAATCTATCATCAGTAGGACGCTTATTAAGTTTCTTATAAATTAAATCTCTTTTTTTAATGCGCTTACAAATGTCATCAGTTATCCACGGTTTTAATTTTGTGAATACCTTAGTATTATAACTTACATATGTCGCTTTATTAACTAAGTCTAATAATATTCCAATAAATTTAGAATAGGCAAGGGATGTATTAAGTTGTCAATAAACATAGGTCCAATCCACGCTATCAAGCGCACTATTTAAACACTCATAATTGATGCGATAAGATATGACTTGCTTACCGGTCGAAGTCAACTCCCCTCCCCTCAAAGTCAACAATGTCATGAAATGATCAGAAACATGCGATTCAACTACCCGTGCCTTCGGATTTATTCTAATCTTATTTAATACTCTAACATAAACATGGTCAATACACGTTTCTGAATCCTCTGTAACTCGGGTAGGCTGATTTATCAACGATTCCAGGCCAAAACTACTCATTAATGTTTTATAATTATTTGAAACTTTACATTCCTCTAGTATATTAATATTAATATCACCAATCACTATACAATTTTTAGGCGATTTAGTTTCCTCAATTTGTATAAAATAATCACTTAATTCCTCAAGAAAAAACTCAATCGATTGCGAATGCAATCTATACATACTTATTAAGAAATAAGTTTCTTTTGAAAACTTAAAAACAATTTCCAGCGCGTCTGCTGAAGTGAATTTGAGTTGTCTACTCTGCAAACATTCAATTTGAGAATGTATATAAACTGCCACGCCCCCCGCTCTATAAGTTTCATTAGAACTTAGCATAAGATTATAATTTGGTAATTGATAAAAATCACTCTCAGTTTTGCTTATCCAAATCTCAGACAAAACTATTATAAGCGGCCAAACCTCCCATCCCGATAACTCAGTTAATAGAATGTCGAAATTTTTACGCATGCTTCTAATATTTTGATGAATTATGACAAGACGCTCAGAACCATTGGCAACAAGATCAACACAAGCTTCTTCTGAAAAATCTAGCATAAATTAAAAAATCTAACTATCCTACAAGTCAAGGCAACATACACAATACTACAAAAAAGAAAAAGCAAAATGCAATAACTTAACACTAACATAGTAAATGGTGTTGTAACACTAACATGGTAGTGGTGTAAATGGTAACACTAATCTAATGGTGTTCTTCATTTTTTGATTTGAATTTTGGTTCTCTTAGGATCGATGATTGTATTTCTGATATGGCCTAGATTTTAGTAGGCCGGTCTGATTTCGAGTGGATTAAAAAAGTGAGTTTCGGTCGAACGCTTGTTGATGGAGTTAATCTTATAATTTGGATGGATTGGTTGGTTAATTTAGATGAATTTTGATATAGGAAAGATATAGATACGAGGTCTGGAAATATTATTAATTACGTAAAATGTTATCGAAAGTCGGGTGTTTTAGAATCTTGTTAATTTGTTGCTTGCGATTCCGTCCGCTAGATGCCGTCGGTCGGATTGTTTCTGAATGATTTTTACTATCAATCTTCTGTCTCTCTCGCACTCATGCGTGTTTAGTTGAAATACATTAATGTATGATTCTTTTGGCTTGTTAATAATTGTGTGGTATATTTTGAATTGTTACAAGAGTTAATTATGTAAGTAATTATAGGCCTATGGATAGCTCTCACCCAATTTATAACTTCTTCTTCTAATTATTTTATTTTAAATGATTACTAATGATTACTGCACTTAACTTTAGATAAGGCAAGTTATTTATGAAACGTTGACAAAGTTTTAACACTGAAATCTTCACTTTCAATCGTCTATTGGAGAGCTTTGGTCATACGTTTATCTTCTTGGGCGTCTATTCAACAATTAAATTGCCTGGAATCCAAACTGGCTTGCTTTGGGCCTTCAGGAAATGGATACATAAGGCCTGGTGAATTTCGTATCTTTTGGGGTTTTGATTGTTGTGCAAGAAAGTGTAATTTAAAATGTTGTGTGTTTATTTGGTGTCGTTTTAACTAAATTTTGGAATAATTTCGTTTTACAACTAATATTGAATAATAAAATTAAAGAGAAATTGATTAAATACGAAAATTACATGAAAATACCAAAAATAGCTCCTTGTACAAATTATTCTCTAACATCTACTATTTACAACTAAAACTATACATTTGGCGTTTTGAAATTGGATTTCCGCGGTGCAAGCGGTCACGTGACTGTGGGCGTGGCTTAATAAACATGTCTTACACATATCTAGCTTTAGCCGGTGTTTCGTTGACTTTCGGAGAATTATTATGGCTTAACGGTATTTCCTATGAAATTTTACCAAAGACATTTTTGATGTAGAATCTTTCGTTCCATCTGATGGTGTTGTTCATTTTTTGATTTAAAATTTGGTTCTCTTAGGATCGATAATTATATTTCTGATATGGCCTAGATTTTAGTATGCCGGTCTAGTTTCAAGTGGATTTAAAAAGTAAATTTCGGTCGATTGCTTGTTGAATGAGTTAATCTTATAATTTTAATGGATTGGTTGGTTAATTTAAATGAATTTTGATATAGGAAAGATATGGATACGAGGTCTAGAAATATTATTGATTATGTAAAATGTTATCGAAAGTCGGGTGTTTAGAATCTTGTTAATTTGTTGCTTGCGATTCCGTCTGCTAGATGTCGTCGTTCGGATCGTTTATGAATGGTTTTTACTATCAGTTTTCTGTCTCTCTCGCACTCATGCATGTTTATTTAAAATACAGTAATGTATGATTCTTTTGACGGATTAATATTTTTATGGTATATTTTGAATTGTTACATGTTTGAGAGGGGGTCATTGCCATTTAAAAAATGGTATTCACAATTTGTTGTGTAATGTAATAAATTTGAGTGAATGTATTAAATGTAAATGTAAATTTCAAAAGATTTGTAATAGATTTGATTTGTAGTATGAATGGTTATTTAAAATGTGTTAATTAAGGATGATTGAGTAAATAATTGCTACGAAATAAAGATAAATGAATTTTAGTTGTTGCCATAGTAACTTATGATGTGTAATTTTTGATAAATAAGTGAATTTTGATTTGTGAATGATGTATAATTTTTGATTTGTGAATAATGTTTGAACATAACAATGTTGAGTGTTGAACAATGGAAACTCTAATATTTGAATGATTTCAATGGTGTTTAATTTTTGATTGATAATTTTGATTCATGAATAATGATGTGTAATTTTGATTTTTCAGTGATATTTGATTTTGATGTTTGATTTTTTTAATATTGTTTGATTGTGATTAATAGTCATGATTTATGATAAGTTGAATTTTGTTTGTTTGGTTTTTGTGGCAACTAATGTTTAATTTTAAATGTGAGTTTTGGCAAACAGCTTTTAAATTGGAATTGTGATTTAAATTTTTTATATGTTAATAATAGATAAATATAACTTGTAATTGTAAAATTTTAATAATGTGAAGACCAGATTTCTTTGAAATTAAAATTTTTTTTTGAGAATTTTTTTTTCTGTTACAGGGACTGTTTTGTCTTTGGGTGTTCATGAAAGTAAATTCAACAAATTTCTTTCATGAAGAGGGATATCTGTGACACATACAGTCCATGTAACAGATATATATATATATATATATATATATTTAGCAAAAATTCCCATAACGTCTAAAACATAGAAGGATGGTCTGGTAGATAAAGAGACGCAAGATTCAATAATAAATATTTATAATTCATATATACATGTATAAATTCATTTAAGACGCAAAATAGTTAAAACATAATGATTCAGATAAACATAAAATTAAAAATAAGCAGACTATAATAAAGAATAAAAAGCAGACTTAAAAACATTAATGAGTAAAAGTATATAATGTATATAAAGTGTAGAAAAGTTCAGCATAAAACAAAAAACAGTGGTACGGTTGAAGGGAACAATTAAAAAGGTAAAATAAATAGTCACATAACGAACAATTTTAATAATTAGAAGTCATAAAGTTGAAGAAAACCATATGTAAAAACCTATAATATATAAACGTCTATATTAGTGCACAGTGTAAAAAACCTAAACTTGATCTAATGGATAGTGCAACTTTGCTTTAATTGAAAAGGCCATGTACCGCTAGCTCCAAGAAGAAAGATGGCGTTTGATATAGATTAGTTGGCATGTGTTAAAATAACAAAGTTTGCCAAAAAATGGTTTTTTCGTACGAACAAGTGAAAAGTGATAGCTCACAATAAACAGTAAGCTACGTAGTTGTGTTGTAAGCTTTGGCGTAGAAATATATCAAGTGATAGTGGGGAAAATCGAATTTGTTTGATGGCGACCACGTGAGTACATTTTTTCACGGCGTAGAACTTCATGTGATGAAGGTATCCAACAAAATCAAACAAATCCTAGGTATACGTCGAACTGCTTAAATTTCTTTTTAACTTTAATGGCCATAAGATAATAACTTTTTAGTCTGCATTCAAAATTTTACTTTTTTATATAGATAACTTCATTTAATTTCAAATTGCATCTCAAGCCTATTTCACTTAGCTATAGATTGTATTTTATGTTAATTTCTGACAGTTTGTTGTATTCTATTCACATGATAATGATTAATTTGTTTCTGTATAGTAGCTTTATGGAGATGAGTGAGTAAAAACACAGTTGTTTCGCCACGATGTCTTAAATTCCTTTCATTAACCATGATTCCAGTCTAGCGTGTACTTTCACAGTCAAGGATTCACAACCTGAGAAGTTAAATTAATAATAAAGAATTTTATAAGTAATGATATGCATAATAAAGCCAAGAAAGCATAGAGATATGTTATATGTGGAATATATTTCCTTTTAAGAGTTAAAGTGAAGAAGTTTTGTAAGGTAAAATAAAGGAGGTTTTTTAAGGTGTAATGTGGATTTGTAAGTTGAAGCTATGTAACGGGCCCCGCCTCGTTGGGTTCGGCTCTCCTGTGTCCGAATCCTGAAGCGGCGTTTTCCCTGGTCGGGCTGTACCTTTCTGTCCTCGTGCGGACGTACGGGCGTTGTCAGGATGGTGGATGGCGAGAAGGTTCGTTAAAGAAGCGGTAAACTCATGGTCGATTAAAGCGTTTATTCAACCATTAAATTACAACGACTCTCTGTTGGTTCCTATCCTAAAACTAACATTACGCCATGAGGCCAAAGCAAGATTAATCCCCCATTTAATATTGAGTCTAATCGCGGACGCGTTCACTTCCAGACTAACTGATGCATCTCCGGATGCGTTTCTCTAGCGTCCCCCTCCCTTAGTTAACTAGGAATTGTCTTCTCAGCAATGTACCTTTAGCCAGCCTATACTATGTCCGCTGATAGTGGACCCTTTAATATTTAATATCTTTACTTATTACTTATAATTATTTATGAGTTAAGGGGTACCTGTCACATCACCCCCCGGCTTCACCAGAGTCGGCCCCTTCGACTCCTTTACTACTCCGACGTGCAGCTCTTTGATGTTTGTCTTTTTTTTCTTTTTTTTTTCTCAACACTCTAAAGAAGTCTGCAATGCTTTGCTGAAACC
>JAGFPH010009489.1:0-15762 GCA_018207615.1 Philaenus spumarius | reverse complement strand
TCATGGTCGGAAAGCTTCTCTGGTGAGCGGTGGGAAGGACTCAATCCCCCCCCCCAACTCACAATGTCAAAAATGATTCTAACAAAAAACAAATAAACATTGGCTATTTTTATTACCAAGAAAAAACTTAATTAAAAATCAAAATCAAAATTGAGACACCCAACTCCTAGTCAATTCACGACGTTAATCATTTTCATTTCCTTTTTTTTCAAAAAAATGCTTGCTTTGGTCTACTTGTAATTTGTTATATACTAAACATTAGGTTATTGAAAAATGTATGACATTAAGCCATTTGAAACTATTCTTGAAATCCAAAAAAATATAAAGTATAACTATTCAATTTAATGATGTAACAAAAAATTTACAAATTCAATTTGTGAACATTTTAAACAATTATTATCCTTCATGGTAACCAACAGAGAGAACCTAATTCTAAGAATACAAAGGTAATTTGCACATTACTTTAGTATAATTTCCAAAATAACATTGTTTATTGATATTACCCAATATAGATATTAATTTAATAATTTAAGTATGAAATTATTTATTAATATTAAATTCAATCTTTGTTAAAAAAAAATTCCTTTATATTCAGCTGCTCAATGCTAGCAGAGAGTAATTATGGAAAACATAAACTTTATGTAAATATTAAAATAGTAAACTTAATTCTAAAACTCCATATTCTTAAACACTATAACAAGTTTCACTAAAAATGAGATTTTTGTTTTTATGTTAGTTCTCCCTATAAGTTTCACATATGGGATGGTTTGTTTGGTGTGGAGGGTAGAAGAAATGATATAGGACAGGAAAGCCAACGGAGCTCAAGCCGTTGCACTTCCTTCCTATATCAAGGATTTTGCAACCCCTTACGCCCTTAGGCAACAAGAGATCAACTGTGGTGTTATAGCAGTAGGAAGCCAGCGGAGACCAGGCCGCTGCACTCCCTCTACTATATTTAAGGATGTGAGAGATGGTGAGAGATAAGGATGTGTTGATCCCATGATATTGAGATGATTATAATAATAGGATTTACAGAATAGATGGTGTTGATTTTAAGCGTTCCGATAAGGACATTTCCGAAAACGCTGCATGAAAAAAATAAAAAAATAAGCGGACTCTACTGTGTGCCAAGCATTACAAAGGGAATTTATCAATGCGGCGACCTGTAGACAGCTTATTCCGTGTGGAAAACTAATTATGTAAAACAGCATACCTTGTGCTTTTCTTTTATTTTTTCTTAATTTACACTCAAAATTTGTGTCCCACAAAGCCCCCTGAATTAATAGCAAGTTATACTTTCCCCTTTTTATCTTATTTATTGAAAAGAAACTAGAAATAAAAATAAGCTATTCCAAAAGGCATAAAGCTGTTACATTCCCCTCCATTGTCACAAATAAAAAAAATCATTGCTGCTATGTTTAATGGTTTATCAAAAAAAAATTCTTTAAAAAAAAATCAATAAACATTTAGTTATTATTATTATATATACTATTTTATTTGTAATAAAAGTTTAAATTAAAAGTATAAATATGTAGAAAAAAAATTGTTTTGTATCCAAAAATTATTATGTCTTGTGATAAATGAAAAATGTTCTTGAAAAAATATTGTAATGTTTGTATAAGCAAAATTGTTCTTAATTTAACATCATTAAAAAAAATATAAAAGATTAAAAAAATCCTTGTTTAACATTTCAAACCCATCACATCCTTATAAATTCAACTTAATTTATTAATTAATAGAAATATAGCTTATAGCTTAAAAGTGTGCTTAGAATTTGGTATAACATATAAAAATGTAAAACTTTGAACAGGCACTTCATTTTAATTATTATATTTGCAAAATTGTACTCATGTGGCAGTTGTTTGTTAGAGTGCGTTGAATTCTATCTCACAGCAGATGGAGATTCCAACAGCAGTTTGGTTGGTCAGTTCCAAACTCGTAAGTCGCCCACATGGTATCAAGAATGTGATTGTGTCTGTTTCTCATATATGCTCGTGAATCGACTCCCTCTCTCCACACCTCATTATTTTACTATTAACAAAAAACAGTTATTATGAGTAGAAGTCCATTTACATGACAACATATCATTTTTCTTTAAATTTCAAATTATTAATTACTCATTCAATTCATCAAACTTTTCAGATATTTCATAGATATCATTGTTATCATTTAAAACAATTTAATTGCATTTACGTTTCTCTCAATTACCTTTATAACATTTCCTCAAAAAAAAAATATCTTAAAACTCCTCATTACCTGTAGAACTATGAATTGAAACCTGAATTTC
Source organism: Philaenus spumarius (assembly GCA_018207615.1). Classification (NCBI taxonomy): domain Eukaryota; kingdom Metazoa; phylum Arthropoda; class Insecta; order Hemiptera; family Aphrophoridae; genus Philaenus; species Philaenus spumarius. Next base: position 13,475 of record JAGFPH010009489.1, on the reverse strand, counting down.
CAAAATTTTTATATTGTTATGGAAAAAAATTGCAAGTTTTAGATTAGTTGTTAAAAAAAATTCGCTTGTCTATTATTCCCCTGTGTTTTGAACGCTACTATATCACGCATTGTGAAGCAATTATGATATTTCACTTGGGACAGGTTTCCTCATTCATCCCTTTATGCAAATAATTTAAACTTGGCTTCATTTCATTGTCCTACTTTTCCATTATATAAGTTAACTTCTTCTTTTATTACATTTTATTTTTATTCATGTGAAACTCATTACTTAGCTATCATTATTTGTTTATACTTCTAATAAAAATTAAAAAAAATTATTAACCCTTCCTATTCTAAACCTGTAAAAAAAATAATTAGATTAACAGAAATATGTCTACTCATGGCAGCTTATGGTACGGCCTTCGCAGGTCACATTCTAATCCTTAAGTCCTGTAGATACAATTGTGTGTCTTCTTTCTGTCCTATATTTATCTCCGTACTTCTGTTTGTTTTCTGAGAATCTGAACAACATCTAAATATTCCATTTGTTAAACATGATATTTTTTTTTTGTATACATAAAATACTAACACAACTGTTATTACACTACATACTCCCTACATAGTCCAACTGACATTCCTAATAATTTTAATATTTTCTTTCTTTCATTGAATGTGCAGCAGTAATCTGTCTAAATTGACTCTATTTGAATTATATTTATTCATCTCTTCCAAATCCCCCAATGACTCATTTGTTAGTTTATTTTAAAAAAATTTCTTCAGTTACTACTGCTTCATTCAATGATATAATTTCATCTATTTATTTTGAAATGTTGAATTCTATCACAATTGTCCACTCAGATCTTGTTTACTAATACATCTGTTAATCTTTCAAAACTATTCCCTTATTATTCTTTCTACTGTTAAGAACATTATTAATAATATAGTATTTCGTATTAACTCCATTTGAGAATTAAATTAATATAAACAACAACGTAAGATAAAAAGGCTTATAGAGTTTAACTTTAGTATGGTGGATCATCGACAGTTACCCCCTCCTCTGATTCTAAGTTAGTTGAGATTTCCAGTTACGCCCACTTAGTTAATGTTAAATTTAAAAGTGTAAAGTCTAGCATTGCTTCTACGCAGTGGTTTAGCAAGTTTGCACATTTTTGCACGTGCACAGTTTTCCTGTGAACTTCTAGACTGCTATAATTCCTAGCATGTCAGCATTGTGACATCCTGTTAATTCTGAATCACTAGTGACAAATTCTTACATCGACAATTAATTCTATGAACCTTTCTATATTACGACTCAACTTAATTTATCTACGTTTGCTGAATAATATTGAAGCTACACGTTAATCGGCACTTCTGACTTACAATAAAATACAGTATACAATTTATAATTGGAACTTAAAAATAATCTTGCTTTCTACCTCATGACGTTAATAGCTAATACATTTGTAACAATTTTATTATAACTCACCCCCCCTTTTTGTGACCTCTCATCACTTTGGCTCGCTTCGAGGAGATCGCTCTTCCTTTTTCGATTAATCTAATGAAGTTTATAAAGACTTCAAACTTGAAATCAACGAATAGCCTAGCCATTTAACGTATCTAGACCATTCGTCTACATCCTTCCTACCATAAAAAGTAGCTTCCTATCGCATTTGTATAACATTTTACTCAATTCCTTGACGTAAAATCCACATTTCATACAATTCCTGTATAAAACCTCTTATTTGCACATGTTTGAAACACATAATTATTTTGAAGACATTCTTTGACGTCTTCCGTCGTTGACTATATCTAAATAGTTATCTATTTACTCCGCATTACTTATTATTTCAATATAAATACAATAACCGTAATATGTCACATTTATCACCTCACTGTTAATCTCATCGTAATACATATTTATTCGTCGCACTTTTCTACATAACGTAGTACTCTCGTAATTGAATGAATTGTCCATATCTTACTGTTTTGATACATCTTAAACTGTTTAGCACGTCGCACTATTACTGTATAATCTCACTTATTTATATAGGAATATTCGTCGATCACGTGATTACATTTTTCCCATTTATTATACATTTTGAATGAAGTAGCACTATTTTGATTTACTTGTAACAATTCAACACATTTTCCCATTAATCATTTATCATTTAAATTATACACAAACAATCATAGTATAATATTCATCGATATTCAAGATCAAAGATTAATAGTCGCTTTATATATTCATATTCATTCATTCATACCAATATCGAAATAGAAAAAAAAACTTTACAAATTTATTTATTTAAACTTATTGTCAGGACTATACATGAATTTAAATTACATTGTCTAGAAGTGTGAAAATTGTAGGTGGATAGGCATAGAAATGTGGCAAAAGTGCCGGAAATTAAGAAGGGTTGTACACCCCTTTAATGAAGACAATGTTCAAATTAGTGTATTTTCTTTCTAACAAATCCAAATAACATTCGCCCGCTTAAACTACCAAGTTTATAAACTTCTACAATTAATTATTTTTATATTATATTACTTTAACATTTTTCACCCCATAAAGAAAAACAACATTATTTGTAGTTCTACAAATTGTCTAAACGTATCAATATTGAAATCTCTCTTTTTCACTTAATAAATCATAAGTCCGCTTAACTTTTTCAATTATAGTTTATTTTACAAAACTTCTTAAACTACTTATTTATTGTACCTCTTAACTTTTTCAGTTTTACTCGTAAACCATTTTTCTATACTCGTTGAATAAAAAAAACGTAACATTTTATTATCATTTCACTTAACTGACATTTTCCATTTTCAAAAGTTTCCTCTAAGTGTATAAACAAATTATACATTTTCAATATTTATTGACCTCATTTTATTATTTTCCTTTATTATTTTGTTATGTCATACTTAATAGACAAAACCTTTCAATATTTAAAACTATATCCAATTGAACTCCAATATTTATTAACTATACTGAATTCCTTTGTTTATGCGTGAAAGTCAAATTTTATGAATCACCCTTTTAGTTTAACACAGCATACAAATCCTTTAGTTACTTATTTACAAATGTTTATATAACCAAAACCAAAAAAAATTATTTTTCATTAAAACATTTCCTTAAAAACATCTATGAATTACTTTGAACTTTTATTAAAGTTTGTAGTAGTACAAAAAAACTTTATTTATTTAATAGATAAAAATTTAATCATTATTCTACCCTTAACCCTTATTAAAAATAACCTTCTTAAAGACTCTTCTAGCCTACAACCCTATGTGTCCTTCTGATCACCTTTTTGAGACACTTATGCCGTTAGGAGAATTTACACCTTTACTTTGTCATATAAGTATGTGTTCCAAACCTACTTAATTCAATTTTGAACCCTACATGACAATTCAAGCTATGCAAAGTCCCAGCAGCACTGCTCATCGTTGATTTTTCAAGGTTAGTAATATTTTATAACCCCCAAAAACGTTATTTATTTTTAATTATTAAAAAAATATTGTTTTGTACTTAAAACAATTTTACACGATGCCTAATGATGTCTAATAACATTAACTAATTGTATTTTGTTTTTATTTAATGTATAAAGTACTTTAAAATCAATTTATTTCAAAGTTTTTGTTCCTGTCCCATGATAAATTAAACAGCGTTACAAACTTGCACAAAGCTCTCCAGTCGAGCGTGTTTTACCGAGTCAGCAATGTAACCCGATAACACACGTCGCTTCTCGAGTCCATGAGCTCTGCCTGTCTCTGTTCCTGACTGAATGTATTGAAACATTAGGCCTAACAAAAACTTTATATTTAGTTTAATTCTGTTTGAAGCTTTAAGTAATTTTAATTAATTATTATTATCATTCCATGTTACATCATTACTGTTAACATTTTAATTTTTCTCTTATAATTACAATTTACACGAATCCCTACAGTGTTGTGTTCATATAAAGGGTGTTCCATTAGGTAATTTAGGTCCCCTATAGTTACCTATTCACCATGATACATTGAAGTTGCACTTCTGTAACTTCTTAACTATACTTATTTATATTTATACCAATGAACATATTCTGTAATTTTTCTGTCTTTGTATTTTTACGATAAATCAAAACTTTGAAAACGGGATGGCTTCTTTTTAATACGAATTGGCCTACCTTGTGGTTGTATGAGTGCTGGTACTATGGCACTTGTACTGGCTGCATGAATATCAGGTATAGTTATATCATTTGTGGCGTTCGTAGCTGTTGTACCCGTGGTATCCGTTGTTAAGGTCCCTATTCCTAAATTTTGTCCTAGATCGTTGATTGTGGCATTTTTTAACCGCCTATTTCCCTTGGTTTTCCTACTTTTTGGTTGCAATTTGCCATTGCTTACTTCCAAACATGGTTTAACTCTGTTTACATGAACCAATACTTCACGATTTCTGACCTTCAACATAATATTAAATTTAGACAGAACTTTTAGGATTTCAAATGGCCCACGCCAAAGTTTAGTTAATTTTTTTACTCTGTGTCGTTTCAATGCAGGCGTATATAAATACACGTATTGTCCCACTGAGTATTGATTTTGTTTAGTATTTTTGTTATAATTTTTCCTTTGTTTGTCAAATTGGTTTGATTGATATAATTTCATTTTACCATATGCCTCGCTTAAATGTGATCTAACGTTTTCTATATAATTGTCATAAATAAAAGTGTCTTCCGTAATTTTCAATGTTGATTCTAATGGTATACTAGCTTTACGTCCATAGAGTAGTTCAAAAGGTGTATAATTTGTCGTTTCATGTACCTGAGTATTGTATGCTAAAGTTACGTAAGGTAGAATTTCTGACCAATTGTCTTGATTATTATTTACAAAATGACATAACATTTTACATATTGTTTTATGTGTTCGCTCCGCTCGTCCGTTGGCCATTGCATGATACGGTGTTGTCAAAATTCGTTTAATCCCTAGTAATTTACATAAGTTTTGCATTAATTCAGAAGTAAAGTTTGAACCCCTATCAGTTATTATAATTTCTGGAATTCCGTGAAGACATATTATTTTTGACATTAATTCCTTGCCTATGACCTCTGCCGATTGTTCTATTATTGGGATAAATGTTGCATGTCGTGTAAAATGGTCTATTACTGATAATATATATCTGTTTTTATCTTTAGTAATTGGTAAAGGGCCCACGATATCCATGGCTATGACCTTATATGGTAAGTCTGGTTCTGTAAAAATGTCACCCAAAGGTGCTTTTGATTTACCGTAATCAACTCGCTGAGCGCAAGATTTACAAGCGCGGACATAATTCGTGACGTCACCCTCCATATTAGGCCAATAAAATTTTTGTTTTATTCTCCACAAAGTTTTCTTAACTGCCGCATGCCCTGCCGTAATTAGGTCGTGATGTAATGCAATTACTTTATTTCTTAATAATTTCGGTATTAGAATTAATTTTTCTATTCCTGATTGAAAATAGATTACTTTTTCTGGGCTTGTTTTATAACTTTTACGTGATTTTAAAATTTGACATTCCTCGTCGTTTATTTGTGCTTTCCTTATTTCATCTAAGTCTATTATTGGCAAAAATTCTTTCTGTACTAAATTTACGTTAGTTAGCCCTACATTTCTACTTAAAGCATCTGCATTAGTATGTAATTTTCCAGGTCTATGTACTATTGTATAATCAAATTCTGACAATTTTAAACTCCATCGTAAAATTCTGCTTGTTGGGTCCTTTAAAGAAGTTAAATAGCACAATGCTTTGTGATCTGTTATGATTTTAAATTTTCTCCCTAACAAATATGGCCTAAAAAGCTTACAACTCCATACAACCCCACACATCTCTAGTGTAGACGCGTCATAATTTTTCTCAGCATTATGTAACACTCTACTGGCGAAAGCAATCGGGTGAACTTTGCCATCGATTTCCTGAGATAAAACACAACCTTACCCTTCCTTTGATGCATCTGTCGCTAAAATAAACTCTTTTGTAAAATCTGGATATTTAAGTATTGGTGCTGTAATTAATTTATCTCTCAATGTTTCAAATGCTGTCTGACAGTCAGTAGTCCATTTAAATTTTACACCATCTTTAGTTAAATCAAACAATGGTCTTGCAATTTTTGAAAAATCCTTTATGTGGCTTCTATAAAACCCTGCCAAGCCGAGAAAATGCCGTACATTCCTAACTGTTTGGGGTATAGGAAAGTGTTTTACCGCCTCTACTTTCTTTTCATCTGGCCTTATGCCGGCTTCATTTAATAAGAATCCTAAATAGTTTACTTCCTGTACTCCAAATTTACATTTTTCTAAATTTACTGTTAAATTTGATTCCTTAAACCTGGCAAAAATCTTATCTAATGAATTTATGTGTTCTTCCATGGTTTTGCTAAAGCATATTAAATCATCGAGATAAAGTAGACATATTTCATTTCTGAGCCCTATTAAAATATTATTCATAATTCGTTGGAATCCACTAGGACCTATTTTTAAGCCGAATGGAAGTCTTTTATAGTGGAAATGACCCCAAGACGTAGAAAACGCAGTCTTTTCTTGACTATCTTTTGTTAAATTAATTTGGTGAAATCCTGCCTGCATGTCAATTACTGAAAAGTACTTGGAACCACCTAATAAATCTATTGTCTCACTTATTCTAGGCAAAGGATGCACATCCGGTGTTATCACTTCATTTATTTTCCTGTAATCCACACAAAACCGGTACTTAACCTCCCCATTCAATGATTTTTTCTTTACCAAAACTATAGGGCTGTTCCAAGGGCTGTAACTATGCTCTATTATACCCTTTTTCAATTGATCGTCAACTAATTCCCTAACTACGCTTCTTTGCGCATACGGAATCCTATGTGGTGGTACATAAATTGGTTTGGCTGACCCTGTGTCGATACGGTATTCTACATTTTTAATAGCGGACAATTGTTTATTTTCATTGTTAAATATATCTTTATAGTAAAATAACATGTTTGAAAATTCTAATTTTTCCTGTTCTGGTAAATGTTGTAACTTCCGTTCAATATCAGCCTCTAATTGCGAAGTTTCATACTCACAATCCTTATAATTTTGTTCTGAAATCATATTTACTTTACAAGACCCCTCCGTTGTTACTATTTCCGTGTCTAATCTGGCTAGTAAAGTTCCCTTTTTTAAGTTAATCTCGTTTTCTGATATATTTAAAATTCTTGCAAAACACGTCCTAGATTTTTGTAAATTTATTAAAGTCCTGGCGCACAAAATATTAAATGGTGGGTTTTCAATTGGTTCTATTATTACGTCTCGATTTAATATTTCTGTAGTATTTTTAGGATTAGCAAAATTTTTATTCTTAGATCCTCTAATTGTAAATTTAACCATGACTTCACTTAGTGCTGGTATCTGTGTATCTGTTTTACAAAATAAATTATATTCCCGTTTTTCTTCTTTCGATTGGCCTAATTTTTCGTGTTCATTTCGAATATATTCCAAATGTTCTTTCTGACCTTTTAAAATTTCATCTTTTGATGGTTTAGTGCCTTTTGGTAATAATTTCGATTTAGATTTATTGTTTTGCTTTAAATTTGACTTTATTTCCCCTTGAAATTTTTGTAATTTAGAAGCGTTATCCTTCAAAATTTTATGTGATTTAATATTTTGGTCATTTGTGATTATGGGCAAGTTAATTTCTATGTTCCCAAATCCCATCATTATTACTTTGTTTTTATTTATTGTAACTGTGTTTTCATTTAAGTCAATTATTACTTTATTAGTCTTTAAAATATCATTTCCTAAAATTGCAGCATATTCCAGTTTTAATTTACATACGTGAAATTTAACTTTAATAAAATCGTTTTCGTTATAAAAGACTTCTGTGATTTGTGTACCTAAGATATCCAAAATATTTCCAGTCACCCCTGCTACTATAATTTCATCATTTCTTAAAATGTTCGTAGCTACATCTTGGTTTAGAAGACTTATTTCTGCTCCCGTATCTATTAAAGCTCTACCCCATTTGCCGTTAATTTTTGCTAAAATTGACACATCATTGTTTTTGTAAACCCCTTCTGTCCTATTTATTGGTACCATCTTGTGCGCCGATCCCTTAAAATTATTTATTGTTGGTTGGAGTGAGTGACGGCGCTTTGCCCCACCCCATTTGAGTTTAAAACATTGTTTCCGCTAGCCTGGTCGCCCCCGTTTGCCTGAAATGGTGGCCTATTCTGTTGTCCGTTCGTTGAGTAATAACCCCTATTTCCTGTGTTGTGATAATTTCCTCGTGAAAAATTAAATCCCCTGTTTTGAAATCTTCCGTTATTAAAACTGTTACTAAATTCGTTATTGAAGTTTTATGGTTGACTCTGTGAATATTGTCCCCTGAAATTTCCATTTCCCCTAAACGAATTTCCCCTGTAATGTATATTATTTTGCTGATTTGCGTTGGGGTGCCTATATTGTTGTTGCGATTGTGGTGGTGAAAACCGCGGCGCCTGTCGTGCACCTTGATATCCCCTCGGTGTTCCAAAACCTCTATAATTTTGTCTAACAAATCTACACTCGTTATACGTATGTCCATTCTTCCCGCAACCGTTACATTTAGCTATTTTATATAATTGTTGGCCTATTGTCTCTTGTATACCACCTACAGCGCCCGTTAATTCCATGTTAACACCTTCAATTGCGATCGCGATTGTTACTGCTTCTTGAAAGGTTTTCGGAAATTGCAATTTTGTTAATTTCCCCAATTCACCTGTTAATCCTCTAGTAAATGTATCTAAAGCTCTACGGTCGGCGTCTTCCCATAAAATTTTATTTGCTGCTTCATTATCCGTTACTCGAATTAATTTCCCATTAATATGTCTAATTCTGTCTGCGAAATTCTCTATAGCCTCGCCCCGCCGTTGTTTGGTTTGCGACAATTGTTCATAAATATAACTCTCAGGCAATTTTTCTTGAAATCTGGGTTCGAACGCGGCCCTAAATTCATAGAAAGTTCGAGCTTGTTGACACGCTAAATCTATTTTTACGAATTGTTTCGCTATACCTGTCAGTTTCATTTTAGTCAATTTAATTAATTCTCCGTCTTTCCATCTACTAATTGATGCAACATCCGCCATTTGATCCAAAAAATCTTTAACCGTTTCCCCCTTTTTTTCCCCGCTAAAACTCGGCAACACTGGCACCAAACCTAAATGTAAGTCCGATAAATTTACTGTTTCATTTGCTATTCTTGATACTTCCATTTCATTTGTTTCAACCGCGGCTAACCTTTCTTGCAAAGTTTCATTAAATGCTACCGCTTGCCTTAATTCCCCCCTTAACGTTTCATTTATTTCCGTCGTTTGCCTCCATCTTTGGTTTAGTAAATCAAACGCCCCCTGTACCGAATAGTCTTGACCGTCTATTGGTATTTGGTCCGCCATTGTAATTTAGTATTGTATCAATTTATTAAATTTATTTATTTTAAACCTAATTATTAATTTTATAAATAATAATTATTTCACATAAACCTTTTTTATTGTCATCAGTGACGCGTGTTCCCAATATTATTCAGTATATTTCCGCGAAACACATTCCATATCTTAAATTAGGTAAAACCTTTACTCCCGTAAACTTTAGGATTTGTCCAGTAGCAATTTGGTTTAGCATTAGCTGCCCCAAATACTATGACTTTCCTTTATGCGTAGTTAACTATCGCGTATCGTTTACGTTAGTAAAAATTTTCTAACCTATCATGCATGATTTCCTTTATTTTTAAATTATTCTGTAACTTTATATTTATTAATAAAAATTTCTGTATTTATTCAAACATTATTATTAAAAAAATTTGTTCGATTAATTATGAATTTAAAACTTTTCAAAAAAATATTTTACTTAGTACAAACTATTTAAAAAAAAATTTTTAGACCATGAAGTTTTACCTTTTTTTCTTGAAGAATCCCACTTCTCGACACCAGTTGTAACGGGCCCCGCCTCGTTGGGTTCGGCTCTCCTGTGTCCGAATCCTGAAGCGGCGTTTTCCCTGGTCGGGCTGTACCTTTCTGTCCTCGTGCGGACGTACGGGCGTTGTCAGGATGGTGGATGGCGAGAAGGTTCGTTAAAGAAGCGGTAAACTCATGGTCGATTAAAGCGTTTATTCAACCATTAAATTACAACGACTCTCTGTTGGTTCCTATCCTAAAACTAACATTACGCCATGAGGCCAAAGCAAGATTAATCCCCCATTTAATATTGAGTCTAATCGCGGACGCGTTCACTTCCAGACTAACTGATGCATCTCCGGATGCGTTTCTCTAGCGTCCCCCTCCCTTAGTTAACTAGGAATTGTCTTCTCAGCAATGTACCTTTAGCCAGCCTATACTATGTCCGCTGATAGTGGACCCTTTAATATTTAATATCTTTACTTATTACTTATAATTATTTATGAGTTAAGGGGTACCTGTCACAGCTAAGGTGAGTTATATAGTGAATAATTTTTATAGTGGAGGTTAAAGAGAGAGAAGTATTTTTTGTAGTTGAAGTTGAGTAATAAGCGAAGAGTATTAAAGGTAATTAAGAATAATGAAGTGTAGGTGAGTAATAATCCACATATAATGTTTTTTATCAATTTAAACATGTTTTTTATTTCAAGTTTTTCGAAGACCACATTTTTTTTAACAGTTATAATCAATCAAATTTTATTTTTGTAACGCCTCACGTTACATAGTTTACAAATAGGTCCCTTTTAAATTAATTTTTTTTTTACTGCATTAGTTTCTCTACCAATATGGTCACCACATGTTACACTACTTCAAACCTTTACCACTTAAATGGGCCTACGAAGAAAGTTTATGATAGTAGTTGATCAAACATAGTTCACAAATAGGCCTTTAGCTGTTTGAGGTGAAGTTAAACCTGCATTATTGGTTGCAAATTCTGGGTAAAACAGCGCCCAGTTTAACACTGCATAAAAACAAAATATGTATTTAGAATTAGGCCACTTGTATTTGGTGGCACATGTAATAAACTTTGCATCTTGTCTTGCACAAAATCTATGTTTGATCGTGCACGTTTTACTTGTTTAGGCTTGTGTTAGGCCCAATTAGCACGTTTTAAAACTTTACAATTATTTTAGGTTAAATTCAGTTTTGAAGAACATGTTAACATACACTCCAATTAATGAATTTACTTTTAAATGTTCCTATTATAAGTTAAACACTATTTGACTGAGATATCTTTAGGTTATTATAATGAAGTTATCAATGGCTCTAATTAAATTTATTTTTCAAAGAAGATAACAAGATCTATGGAATTTAAATTACTCAAACAACAAAATTATAGAATTATTAAGTTTGTTAAATTATGTATACTTCAAATGCATACTATAAATTAAACAAATGCTCTTAATGAAACATACTACATTACTCCTTTAAGTACAAGAAAGATCATGAATAATTCAGCCAGTATTTAAGAAATATATATAATCACATGTAAATGTTACCTGGAAAACACTGATCCCCATTTACGTGAGATTTCAATTAATAATTATGATTGCTGCTGCACCACGAGAACATTCTACGTAGCGTCAGTGGTCGTTGTGTGTCTTCATGTAAAAAAATGGCGAATTCATATTCTGGTTCAGTGATAGAACTTTCCAGAAGGAAATACATGGCTTGGTAAGGACTGGCATGCTATCTGGCGGTCGGAAGGTGACTCAGCATCTAAGTTAAGGTTAGGCGGAGAAAGGTTGTTTTTTTTTTTTTTTTATGTGACGTTTACAAACGTAACAGTAGAGAGATTGCCGCTAACTGATGGGCCTCAGGTAGGCACGGCTCCATTCCCCTTCGTGGTTGGCTTCCGTTAGTCAGTACAGTACGTGGTGGGGTTTGCTATTTTTACTCCAGCCTGTCACAAATTCTTCGAACCCCTTTCGCTTCCAAACCTTGCAAAGCCAGAGTGTCTACTGGTCACGGAAAAGTCGCGGATTTTAGTAAGGGATCACGGAAGTCACAGAAAAGTCACGTATTTTGCTGAAAGGAAATTTATCTATGGAAATAAATTTCAAAAGCCTAAAACAAAATCATTTTGTACATAAAATATGTATAATATAAGCTCTCTGAGTGCTGGATTGTAACTGTAACAAATATAAAAAAAAAGGTAGCAGCAGTAGAGGGGAAATTAACAGGACCATTTGAAGGTCGGTAAATTAATTTAAAAAAAAAGGGTTCCGTATACCTACACTATCGTGCGAGTGACACGCTGATGTTATAATTGTGATCATAGCCCCGTGCTTCAAGATGATAAAATATTTTTCCTATAATAACCTGATTAGTTTTTTATAAGACATGTCTTGCCTTTAAAATAATTTTGAGCATATATGAAGCGGAGTAATTATGTGTTTTATGTTGTTTCATTGTCTTATTTGCCGAAACATGAATATAAACAGGAACAGCGTTCGGTAAGCGGGGAGTATGGGCGTAGTAGGGAACAGCGGAGCAGACAAGTTGCGCGATTGTTTGATGCTCGAGATGTTTGAACAATCGAGACAATCGACTAAAACATCACGCAATCGCGTATCACTAGTTGGGTGTATTACTAAGAGAAGTAGACATAAGTGATTTTAAGTTTTACAGAATAAAGACTTTGTATATAGAAACTCGATTTTTTTAATTTTTACCCTAAAAGTCACTGATTTTTATTTCTGGGAACTAGTAGACACCCTGAAAGCGGTTTAAATTGAACAACTATTTACAAGAAATTCAATGTACCTCCTTTTTCCAAAGACTTCAATTTGTTCAAATAATCTTCTTTAAGTGGAATACGTTCAACAAATTACTGTCAGCAACGAAAATGTTAAACGGTCCTTTTAACGTTTTTAAAGTACGACGAGAGCACATTGTTTTGAATCGGTTCGATTTTTAGGAGACATTTTGATTGAAATGTTTTTTTGGACAAGTTTATTGAGCAATAGATTTTTACACACTGTTTTTAACGGATGCGGAGCCAACAGATAGTGTAGACCGGGCTTAAATCACTCAATAATTACAAAAACTGCCATTTTTAATGAGTGCAAATTTTCAAGATGATGGATGCCGAACTATCGGGTCTGCCGGATTATCGAGGTCTTACTGTACTTTGGTTAAATGAACACTTACACCGAGCTTGAATATTTATATTTTTTCCTGTTTATTTTCAGACCAGTATGCTGCCATACTATGAGTCAGCCCAGTCATCAAGCAGTTACAACACCAATGGTAAGTTTAGTCTTTACACTTTCCAACTGTGGTATTTCATTTATGTCTATTGCTTTTTGACAAACATATTGCATAGCAAGTATCACAACTATAACTATTTATAAATTATTATTCTTATAGTTATTCTTTAAAGTACATTAATTGAATTACAAATAAATATGGTAAAAGACTCTGGTTTAGTCATTTCAGTTATATCAACAACTGTGTCACATCAGTCATTAGAAATTTTAAAAATTACAACAAAATACATTTAAAACATACATAACAAAATGTGCCT
>JAGFPH010009488.1:0-44835 GCA_018207615.1 Philaenus spumarius | reverse complement strand
ATTAAACATATAAAAAGTTTGTATCAAAAATTGAACTACGAAAAAGCAAACTTCGTAGTGTTTCTTTATTTAAATTGCCACCTATATTTTTATAGCTGATTTTAAAAGGTTAAATGGTACATATAAATTATTGCTCTGTGGAGAATAACGTAGCCTACTGTTTAAAACAACAAACACTCCATACAATTTATTAGTAGGCAGAGGTGAGTAGGAAATTAATGTCCAAATTCGTTGTGTATTACAGTAAGAATTTAAAAATAAATGCGTAGGTACCTTACATATGGAGATTGAGTTAAAGTAAAATGTATCAGATACATAAACAAGGACAAGTTTAAAACTATTATTCAATGGCACTAAATAAGACCAACTCATTTTTGTCTGGAACGTGTTCAAATTGAATGACATACATGGATAGACAAAATAATAAGTTTTTTCCATTTTGTAGAGTAGGTTGAATATTGTAATAATAATTTAGATTTATTTTTTATCGCCATTTAGTGATAACTATCCTGAAAAACCTCAAATGATTTTGTATTTTGCTTTTGTGGTGCATAGTACGTTTGCCAGACACTTATGAAAAGTAAATAATTAATGATTTACTTATCGATTGAGAACATATATTATTTGAGGTTTAAAATAAACTATGTTAATAATTATTACACTTTAAATATTAACTTAATATTAATATTATTTAATATTAACTTTAAATATTAACGTATTCATATAAATTGTTATCTGCTTGAAATTTACATTTGTGATTTTACAAAAACGTTCCATAGGCCTATATTAAAATGTTTGAAATTTTATAGTTTATAATATTTTATTATTATAAAGAATTATATAAACAGAAGATTGTAAGAATTAGGTTGTAGATGTTAAAAAACTAACCAAACTTTCTTTTGGCTAGCTAAACAAAGAGTTAAGTAGTGGGGGGAAAAAAGTGAAACTAGAACTATAAAATACATAATAAATAAGTTCAAATAAAAAATATTACAATATAATGTTCATTGAGATTTGAAGCTCACTAAATGTAATATTTTACTAATGTTTGGATAAAGAAGATGTTCATCTGGTGTGTAGAGAGTTCTTGCAGTATTGATTCAAACTATCAATTGAAAACAATTACCAAATGTGTTCTTCGTACGTTTACAATACAATTTCAGACCAATTAACTCAGTTTCCCTTAGTTAACATTAGTTTTATTTATGATCATCTTTAAATATTATAATTATTCATTTCTAGGCGTTCTTCCACAAGTAACAAAAGTCTGAAGATATCAATTTGGATGATATAAACATATACATAAATTGATTATATATACGAGTGAATTGGTTATATGCATTGTACTTACCCATGTAAAACAATATTTTATTTCTTTTATTAATTAATTTAAAAAATATTTTCCACAATTTTAATAATTAATTTGCTGATAAGAAACTATTATTGATATATAAACAAACTTTTTTCAGAAAATGATATCTACATTGCTCTTAATATTATTTAACCATGACAGATCTGCGATCATAATATTCAACTAGTTTTCTTGTAAAATTTCCTTCGAAATATTACCTTGGTTTTACAAGGTGTTGTTTGGAGACTGAGACTGGTAAAACATTTATTTCAGAAACAATTACATGTAAAATATATTTAAAAAAATATCTAGTGGGGAAGACTGATGAAGGTGGTTGGAGCAGATACGAGCTCTCATGGACGAATGGCTTGTTAAAATTAAAAATATATAAATTGTTTCTGAAATAAATAAATGGTCAACTTATACTCAGTGATAAGTATAAACGAATTACATCTTTATAAATGTTACGGTTTAGGTCAAACATAATCAAACTTTGCATTGAATAAAAAAATCGTTTAAAATTTGTGCACTAGGGAATTCATTAAACTCTAGTGATTATTACACAAAACTTAAGAGTAACGGCATGGTTAGGGCACTTTTAATATTAATAAATGTATATACTGATATAAAATCGTACTGGCCTGCAAAATTATACTTTCGTCCCTAAGTATTAAAAATATATAACGAAATTGAAGGCTGCAGGTTACGCGTTTTAGTGTTCGAATAGCGAATGACATTGTGGACTGTGTAGTCTGTATACAGTGCGGCGAGGCGGTGGGTCCATGGTGACGTCACGTCTCCGAGCCGGGCGGCAGGGACCTGCGCGTAACCCCTACCGTGTATTCTAGTATCCGTGCTTGATAGAATACAACTTGAATACAGAATCTCACAACTAATACGTTTATTAACGCAAACTCTTTTCAATGACAAAGTCGCCATCTTCAGTGATACACGAGATACTGAACTTATAGTCTGATTGGTTTAGCTAGTGCATCACATAAGATGTGCTTAGTTGAAACGCATATATATAGGTATATATACAATTTTTATTGACCCCCCCAAAACGTGTTCTGGGGACCATGATCAGTGCTCATCAACTATTCCCGAGCTTAGGTCTCAACATAAGGTTCACTGCAATAGTTCATCTTTTCTACGGAAATTCGCTAAATTTTGGCCTGACAAGACAAAAGTGTTCCCTAACTGAAATATTCCCACCGATAATTTTGTTGCATTTATACAGGTTTCAACAATCTACGGAATAAAATTTAAGACGGCCAAAGGTGTACACCAAACTCTTCTAAAATCTGTACATTGTTTTTAAAACAGTACACAGTCAAAGAGCATTTAATTGTGGGTTGTTTGGACGTGTAAACACAGAGCTACATGTGCAAACAAATGGATTTGCGTAGTGTAAATATCACTGATTCGACTAATTATCAAATGTTAATACGGGGGACACTTTTAATTAATTTGGGTTTGATACGCAATTATATTGTCCACGTAGCCATATCCTCAACCTATGTTTTCAGAGCATTTCAATAATGTACAGTACATTACACAGAAGACAAAATTGTAAAGGTTTTACTAAAAATCTAACTGGTGTGTTTTAGATTATTTATTATTTTTTTTTAAATTTATACAACACAACGTGAGGCTTAACTAAATCAGCGGGATTTTAATAACTACTTCAGGCTAAACCATTAAAAATGTATCAAAACAATAGATAGAAGAAATACATAGTACTGATTATCAAGAGTGTTTATCTTAAAGTGTCCCGAATTTATGTTACAAGTTTTTAATAATAACTATTTAGCGAATTTCCATAGGAAAGATAAGCTATTGCAGCGACTCCTCTTACGGTGAAACCTAAGGTCAGGCGTGGTCAATGAGCACCGATTGAGGGTACAAATTGATATTTACAGGCCTATATGGGTTCCTACTCTAACGACCGTATTTGACGTCCGATTGGGTCCAAATGTGGTACACACGTTGGGGTTTCCAAGTCGCTCGGAAGTACGTTCAAGAAGTAACAATTTTTTAAATTATTGTACCAGAATGAACTTTTTTTCATTTTATCTAAAAAAAATATAGAAAATTATTCTGCAAATTTTTTTATATGACCTTACAGCCCGTCTGGTTCCCCTAAAATCTATCAAAACGTAAAATACCATAAAAGTACCCGGTTTAGAGCCACGTGTTGGCGCTTCTGATTCGACGAGGACGGCCGGGATTTAAAAATACAAACGAAACGAGTTCGTCCGCTGTGACCGAAGCAAAAAAAAGTCCATAATCGGTGGCCGCAAGGTCGAAGTGCAAACTCGCAAAGCTAGTTTTTCCGCTGCGACCGGAACGAAGCAGCGCGCAAGCCGGCGTTGAAAACGCGATTTTTAATTATTTTTTAACCCCTACAACTATTCTTCCGAGATCACGAAAGAGGCGTTAAAGGTCTCAAAATAGGAGTGATGCAATAAGTTACAATTTCCGAAAATTTTATAAAAATCGCATTTAAAATTTCTTTTATTCCAATTTTTCTGTTTAAAAACCACTACTGTATTTCTTTTTAAACCTCCTTACCTCACCTATGGTAGGGAGGGGGGCGAAGGGCATGATTTTTTGTGTACTTCATTCTTATGCTAAAAAGAGTCTTAGTACCGAATTTTAGTTTCTAGCATGACTTTGAATTTTTGCGTCGTTTTTATTATTTTTTCCATTTTACGAAATATAAACGCCTTAAAAGTTTGCACGAGGTCTTGAATAAAAGATGTTTTCTTGAGCTACAACTTTCCTATTTAATGATTGTTTTAAAAAAATCCACTGTTTACCCGCTAAAGCACAAAAATCGTTTCTTGTACCCTTCGACCTTCCCTCTCCCTAAAAAAAAACCCCTTCCGAAAGGAGGAAATTAGTAGACTTTTTTCTACAGTGTTTATGATAAAAACAACTTATAGGCAAAAGTTCTCACCCGGGTGCATTAATTATTAAAAAAAAAAAACTTATTTTGGATCATATTACTCGTACTATATTTGGTCAATGACGCTGATCCCAAGTTCCACGAATCGTGCATATACGTCGACGAAGCTAGTTTGAACGTATAGCCTACTAACTCGTGTTAAGGGTCGGCTCTAGTAAAACAGAAAGCAACCTGCGACTCCAGCGTAGCGGCGGTAGGTTACGCGGACATTGCTCATCCTAAATCCATTTAAAACCCGAAATTGTTCAAATAGCGTTTTCAAAAAAATACCAAACTCTTGGGGACAAAATTCTTCATCCGAATGGCTTGATAATTTTTCGCTATAATTAATAGTTACATCGTAAAAAAATATTTAAAGTCACCCTATAGCGGCGGTAGGTTACACGGACATTGCTCAGCCTAAATCCATTTAAAACACGCAATTGTTCAAATAGCGTTTTCAAAAAAATTTCAAACTCTTGGGGACGAAATTCTTCATGCAAATGGCTTGGTACTTTTTCGCAATAACTAATAGTGACAACATAAAAAATTATTAAAAATTATTTTTTTAAATTGTTAATAAATATTAAACAAAACGTTTTTCTTAATTTTGGAAAAGCCATTTGCATGCGTATTGGCCATAGCTTTAAAATGACATATCGTTCATAATTATCCGATCAAAAATAAAGGAAAAATATGGATTTTAATTTAACATTGGTCTTATGGAGTGTCAACCAACATGGCCGACAGCTAGAGCCGACCCTTAACACGTTCACTGCTAAGGACGCACATGTGAGCTTGACACTGATATGACAAGCGGCCGAAGCAACATTGAATTGCGTGCTTCGAACGCCAACCTCCATATTGGGAGTATTTTCAATACACAATGCATTGCGTGTTTCGCACGCCAACCCCCGTATTGGGAGCAATACACAATGCATTGCGTGCTCCGCACGCCAACCCTCGCATTGGGAGTATTTTCAATACACAATGCATTGCGTACTTCACACTCCAACCCCCGTAATGGGGGCAATACACAATGCATTGCGTGCTCCGCACGCCAACCACCGTATTGGGAGTATTTTCAATACACAATGGATTGCGTACTTCGCACGCCAACCCCCGTATTGGGGGCAACACACAATGCATTGCGTGCTCCGCACGCCAACCACCGTATTGGGAGAATTTTCAATACACATTGCATTGCGTGCTTTTTAAGCCTATGTGCTATGGACGCGCATGTGCGTCCGCTTTAAAATATTAGTGATTATTACGTAGAAAGGTTCAAAAATAAAAAATAAAGTAGGCTAATTTCTACTCATTTAGGCTATAAATATAAAAAATAATAGGTCAGTTCCTAGCATAGAAAATACGAAATTTGCGTAACAGTGAATTTGTTAAGCCTTATGAGACCCACATGCATATTGGTAAGAATAGGATACATTTATTTGTTTACGGGATATCTTGGAACAGACTGTACAAAGCAAGAAGACAAACACAATTATAACAGAACTTACACGGATAATAAGAACTTAATTACATACTACCTTAATATTCAAGTGTTTATCCATACGACAAGATTGCATACCTGAAACAAAATAAAAACATTCATTACTATTTTGCATACAAACACAACAATTGCTTGGACCAGAAACTTTCCGATATTTTAGTTGCAACCCAAGTTAGTTGCATTAGCTCATTTAGAAATTTCTTACAATATAAAAGTAGTTTTTGGTCCAACCGTTTGGGAGGAGTTTTGTGAAACACACACGTACAGAATAATTATATGTACATAAAGATGTATTGCATATATGTGCTCGCACTCGCTAAACTATTTTTTCAAGATTTTTCATACAGGAATGAAACTTTCTCTACAAGAATAAATGTAGGGTATTCTTCTGGAACGAAGTTCCTTCACTCGGGTTGCGGAAAGTGTTAACAAATAGAAAATGTAATGCGTAACGAAAAAAATGTGTTATTAATTGGTTGCTATGGCAATGACAAATATAAAATACGAGTAACGAAAAAGCGTTACCAAATTGGTTGCTACGGCAATGAATGTGAATACGTACAAGAAACATGTGTTTTGGTTCATCAATTTAAATTAAGAGACGATCGGTTCCGTCCGGCGTAGTTCAGATGTTATCGTCAAGCGCTAAAATTTTAGGTTAAGCCTAGAAAGTAATTATAAGTCCGCGTCTAACCTAAAATTATTCTATGCCGTTAAGATAGGTAAAATAAATACATAAAATAATTTTAGGTAAAATATACACAAAATAATTTTAGGTTAGGTCTAGACGGATGAACCAACATTTTATCTGTATTTACAATGTATAGACATTTAACTGTGTTTACCATCTCAGCTTTGATGTTATAATTAATTCTACACCTTTATTATAATAACATTAAACGTATGGAAACAATAAATATTTGTACAAAAAACAATCTAATAATAAACGGCAATTGAAAGATCAAAATTATGTTTGTATGTTGCCGTTAAGGCTGGTAAAAGAATTGAAGAAAAGGAGTGATAAACTTCGTCCCTGACAGGGGTACCACGACCGCACACATTTACTTTTTTCTACACGATCTTATAGCTCGCTTGGTTTCCCCGAAATCGATCAAAACGTAAGGTACCATAAAAGTACCCGATTCAAATCCAAGTGGGAGATTTTAACGTAGACTCATCTAATCCGAGGCCGACGGCAGAGTTAGTACGCTGCGAGCGAAGCGAAACAGTCCATAACCTTGGCCGCAAAACGAGTGTTTATTCTATTCAGCGCCTTCGTGAGTAGATCAATTCGCAAATTGTTGGTTGAAACATATAAATTTAATTTTGAAAATTCGCTAAACGTAGCCTATACGTCAGCGGTTCAGCTGCGTGTTCGAATTACATTATTTATTGAATTTGTAAACATAACCTCAAAGTATAATATATGCTAGGTTTTAAGAAATAGCTTACAGATGGCGGGAGAAATCAGCTGTTATATTGCGTACGGGCGTAAACTCGCTTTAATGGGAGCTGATACGTCAAAAACTTCTGTTTGGGTTGTTTAAAATATATATAATGTACACTCGATGTTTTCGTGGTAGCTCCGTAAAGGCACTGATTTAACGCAGAAAAGACTCACAACATGCGGGCAATCCGACATTGTCTGACTGCCCTCATCCTGAACAAAGTTAATTGCTAATTTTAATTAAAGTAACAAACTTTGTGAAGCAGTAAATCTTAAACTCTATTTTAAAGCAGTTTAATTTCCGGTTTGTCATGGGCTCGGCACTCGGAGCTGTCGCACGTTACAACGAATCGCGGCAATAATGCGGGTTATTAGTGTTGTTGACGCGATTTCGTACATTTATTCTGTTCTGATTTGAAAATTGGTTTTGTATTGACAAAACGTCCAATAGAATTGGTTCAACATAATTAATGTACTATCCAAACAAAGAAGGTAGAGACTGTATTTTGCAAAACATCATAAAATAAACGATACCAGAAACTGGCACATACTTTCTCACAAACATGTTTAAATTGTTAAACAGATTCACTGTGACTTCATAATTGTATGAAAGTAGGAGAAGGCATACATTAAAGTAGGAGAGTAATTAATAATTAATTATTATTATTAGCTAGAGAGAAAACTACTCGATCGATTTCGAACAAATTTGCACCAAATATGTCAATTAGGACTGTATAGATGCACGAAAAAATGTTTTGAAATTTTTTTAAAAACAACCCCCTTTTTGACCAAAAAAACCCCAAAATTTTTTTATTATTATTATTATTATTAGCTAAATGAGAATATTTAGAAAGATGCGGTTTTTTGCACATCGTGAGGTACATTAAGGGCTACAAAGAAGCCAAATTATATCAAAATCGTTAGAGCCGATTTTTTATAAAAAAAATAATAACTGATTTTTGTTGGTTTTTTTCCAAAAAGGGGGTAGTTTTGTCAAAAAATGTCAAAACCTTTTTTCGTGCCTCTATACAGGCCTAACGTCATGTTTGGTGCAAATTTGTTCGAAATCGATCGGTCTAGCTTTGTATACATACATACAGAGAGACATTTTGTAAAACCACTTTTTTGGACTCAGGGGGTCCCAAAATGGATATTTAAACAAAAATCTCAACATCGTTTTTTTGCGATCACTATACTTTTTCTATACTATAGTATAGTGAGAAAGTAAAAAAGTAAAGAAACAATAAATGGTATGCTTACCCGATTTGGACATCAACAGGCTACAATATTCAGATATTTAACTTGATAAATGATTCCACCAAGCAAAAGAACTGCTGATATGAGTTGAAGGAATTTCCAAAGTTTATATGGTTTAGGGTAACAACCAACTTTTTGAGAAATTGGTCTACTCACGAATGCGCTGAACAGCTGCCTCTGTACGAAATATATAGTAAAACTTGTTTGTCAGCTTTCAGCCTCGGCTCACGCGCTGCTTATAACACTTTTTACACAATCTAACCCAAGAGAACCGCTACTTAAACTGTCCGAGCCGATAACCTACAAAAATACTTCCAGCAAGGAGGAAGGAACTATTTACCCAAGTGGTGTGATCGCTTACAATTATTGCAATGCAATAACAATGCCTACACAAACACAAACTAACCCAAAAGATCCTATAAAGCCAATAATATACCTGTCATTAGAGTTGGTGGGGAAACTTCTCCGCCGCTGGCTAGTTTACTGGTAAACCAGGGAAATTAGAGAAAAAATTACTTAATTTTGAGATACAGCTCCGATCTACATGGGGTTTTCTGCATAATATTGAGAAATAAGTCAGGAAAAAGTCTTCACACCATGATTGACAGCTCGGACAGAATTTCATCGGGGTGCGTCCAAAAGTACATCAATTTTTTAAATATCTAAAAATTAATAAGAAGTTGTTAAAATCACTTCTCGGTTTTTTTTTTTTTTTTTTTTGTGAGATCGCTAGTTCCGAATCTGACATTGAAAAACGTTACCGATGGATGCCTCGGGCGGCCTTAAGTAGCCGAAATTTAAAAGTTGAGAAAACTACTTGTAAATAATTTCCAGGGGTTTTTTTGAGGTAGCTTATTTTAAATCTGACATCAGAAAATATGAGCGATGCTTGTTGGGGACCTACTAGGGAAAATGTGGCTGATGCCCCGGATGGCCAAAGGATGGAGAGTAAAAAAACCTAAATGTTGAACCTAAACCACACTCTTGAATGCTCCTGATTTGTGAACTCAGCAGTGATTTCCTATTTGAAATTCTGGGTCGAGAGTAAAATTGGTAGAGCGGGATTGGATGCCAAGTCGAACTTTATTATGCAGCATTTTTTTTAAAAGGCTATTTCTTGTTACCTTTAAAGTGCTAAAAATATAAAAAAATAGATAATTCAATTGCCATTTGAAGGATGTAATTTAAAAGAAGAAAGTTTATCCCCGAAAATGTATTCAAAAGTGCATTCTTATAATTCACCGCCCTGACCTCAACCCCTAGTAGAGCCAACGAGCATTGGTCAACAACCTCCGGGAAACGATTTCCAAGTCGTTTTCTCAATTTAAAAATGTTGGCCGGGGTTGCCCGGGGCCTCGGCGACGTTTTGCGATGTCAGATTAGGAACTAGCGACTTTAACAATTTCCAAGTCGTTTTCTAAACTTTTACAATTTGGCCCTGGGTTCTTTGGGACTGCCAGGGGTATCGGCGACGTTTTTCGAGATCAGATTCGAAACCAGCGACCTTAAAAACTCCCAAGAAGTGATTTTCACCAATTTTTAACGGTTTTTAGATATTTTAAAAAAATGAGTCACTGTTGGGTGCATTTTATGCAGTCCCGATGCAATTCCGTCCGAGCCGTCAATCATCATATACATACTTTTTTCCTGATCCATTTCTGAACGCAAAGCAGAAAACCTCATGTCGATCCGAGCTGTATCTCAAAATTAAGTTATTCCGGTGGATTTTGGTCGAATTTCCCTGGTCTACAGCAGCGAAGAAGTTACCCCACCAACTTTACCTCACTAGACTCTGACCAATTGCTCGCTGGTTCAGGGTCGTGTTCAGGACCACTTCTAACCAACTTATCTGCTTGTTTGAGGAAATCTGAAATGCACGTTTTGAAGCTCGTGATCTCTTCTTTCAGAATCCGATTGAAAAATGTAATCGGCAACAATTCATTAAATACATTTTACAAATCTAAATTGTTTAAACAATTATAATTTAAAATCAATATAACCGACAGGGTTCAAGCGTGGTTAATGCCATAACTGTTATTTTACAGAATTCCGAAGCTTTACCTTTAAGATGTAAAAATTATGAATTTAAAACAAACAAACAAAATTGTTCGTAGATTTTTCAAATTGTCTCTGCACCGATTAAGATTTACAAAGTCTCATTTTAAAGGGTTTTTAATTGACTAAAAGTTTGCCATCAAAAATTATTGTTACCAAAGGTGGTATTTTCATGTACTATTTAAAATTGTAAAAGTCTCACAAAAAGAATTTAATTTTGAATAGTGTAGGGTACAACAATGAGCCCAACTGGCAGTACTCTTACAATACATACTTATATTACACTTTCAAAATTCAAACTAATTAAATTATTAGTGGATGTAACTATATTGTTCTCTACGTTTTTTGCACCGGGTTGCGTCAGATGACGACGCTATCTTGTTTTTGGTGACGTAATATGCACCGTCTTCAGACTCCTAGGTTTTTGCACCGAGTTTAGATAGATGACGACGCCATATTGTTTTTGATGACGTAATCTGCACCGACTTCTGACTCCTGGGGTTTTGCTCCGAGTTGCGACAAATGACGACGCCATCCGTCTCAACCCGGTGCAAAAAACGTAGTCCCATAAGAGCACATGTTACGGCTCAAGGGGGGCGGGTGGTCTACTTGTACCCATCAACTTTATAAACCAACGTTGTGGTACTAACTATTCCTCAAGTCACAACGCAATCAGTTTGCTGTTAATTTTGTTAGCATTAAAAAATCTCTATTGACCCCATCTATAGAGTCTATTGGTCTACAACCCATCCGTGCCGATACAACCTAACCTACAAAAATCAATACCTCCAGCCAGGAGGAAGCAACTATTTACCCAAGTCGTATGATCGCTTACAAGTACAATGGACTCGGATCCAACTGTATCTAACGCTGAAGCCTTTGTTGTCACCGCAACGAATCCAACCACCTGTTCTGTTCAGCTTTCCCAGTCCCATTCAAGACGGAAATAATGAATGAAAATAATAACAGCCGTTTTTTTTTGCCGTCGATATCTCCTTGAAACGTCGTGTCGGACTAATGCTCTCTTCACGGAATAACACACAATATCCCTTGCATTGTTATGCAACAGACAGGAGCTGGTGTCAAGGCGAGAGCTTTATTCAATTATCGAATTTCTCGGGGTAAACGATCCCGGGCTAATTGTTAATGCGAGTAATTTGGTTCCGTTGTGATGATTTTTTTTAAATAACACCTTCGTACAATGACCGACATCCTCTTTGTCACGCACATATACAGGGCCTGATTTAAAGTTTCGACGCTCCTAGGACCACTTGTTTGAGGAAGCCCCCATGAAGCCCTCCACCACCTCTGATGTTCAAGTCCTGGACTTATTTCATCAGTCCTTAGTCTTATACTTTATTCTCTTAAACTTCTTATTCCCCTTTATTTCCTTGCCAGACACTCTCGGTGTCCTGTTGCCGTATTCTTCCAAACAAGTGTCCCCTCATCCCATTACAGGATACATCGGGCTTCCACCTCATCCGTCTCGCCCGTGTGCTATTCTCTTTTCAATTCCTGCTATCTCTTCCCTTTCCCACTGCTTGCATACTTTTTAAAAGATTATAAAACACTCCTAGGACCAAGAGTTTTTGCCGCCACCTCTTCGTACCATTGTAGGGGGCAGTCAGTCCAACAATTTTCCTCAAGAAAATAATCTTTATGATGACAATAACAGGGTGACCCCAAACTCTCTAGTAGCCTTTAGTGGATTCGTTAGTAGATCGAGGCAAACATATTTCACAATATAAACATATACGGTGCTTACTTTTTCGTCTGTCTGTCTACCTGTCTGTATGAGTTTTTAACAAAATAATGTATATCTTGAACACAGTTTGATCAATTGAGTTCAAACTTGACATGAAGTTATACCTAACAATGATCTACTTTAAGAAAATGATTATATCCAATCGTGCGTTTCAAAATGGCGACCGTTTGAAAATGTCAAACCTAAATTACACAAACTGAACATTTTAACAAAAATTTTCAAGACGTCATTTTTGTACCACTTTTAATTCCCAATCGGATGGTGTAACTATCAAAACAATCGGATGAAGGTTAATAGTTAAGTTAAAGATAATAACAGCATACGTAACGTCAATATTGTGTAGGTATAGCACGCCTGGTTGAAGAAACCAATTATTACACCTAAATGTTATCCTTCATCAGGTTGTTTTGACAGATACACCATCCGATACAGAATAAAAATACCATAAAAGTAGCTGGTTTAAATCCACCTGGAGGATTTTACCGTGGGGGCATCTTCAAATCCGAGGCCAACGGCCTAGTTTGTAAGCTTCGAGTGAAGCGAAGCAATCCATAACCCGAGGCAGCACGGTCGAGCGGAACGAAGCTACGCGTGAACATGCGCAGAGACTGAGGTGCAAACAAATTCTACTAATATATTTGCGCTATTCAGCGCCTTCGTGAGTACACCAATTTTCCAAATTGTTGGATGAAACTTCGCTCAACTCACGTCAGCGGTTCAGCTGCGTGATCGAATTATGAATTTTTAGTTTTTTCCGTCTTTTTGTTTGACACAAGATAAAAGAAAATCGAGTTATCAGTTTCTAAAAAACATGATGTTAAAAATCCGGACACCTCACTGCGTGGCAGTCAGAACGATAAATACCCTATATGTGAAAATCGGAGAAAGTTGTCTATGGGACGAAATTTCTATAACGTTTTTACTAGCCGTTGGGCGAAATTTTGGCAAACACTTTTATCATGAAATCATATGTGTTTTATCGATTCCCGTTGAGATTTTCAAAATCGGAGCATACATACTTAATTTGTCGTGAGATTATAATCCTCTCAGCTGACGCCTCGGGACAACAAAGTGAAGACGTAAGCCTACACTTCGGTCGCCAGAAATCGTTATTTATAACCAGAAACAAAATCAACAGTTGGCATACACAGAAAACACTTTTCCATCATAACCTAAATTGATCAATCGCTTAACGCTAGATGTCTTCGGAACAAAACTAAAACCAGAATTGGAAAAGAGAAAGTCTCCCGAGTGAAAGGTCTAGGCCACTAACTTGACGGTTTACATTAAAATCCACACACCTCCTGCGTTTGTCTACAGATACGAGACACAGGGATAGGAACAACAAACTGAGCGGGATGACACGTGGGACTCCAAGTGCATTGAGCTGTAGCGTGAACGCTTGAAATGATTTCGCGGTTTGTGCGTTTATGACCACATCCCTGACAGTGTTCTTGCCTTAAAATACGGCAAGGTACCTCCTCTACATGCCCAATAATAAGAATAAACATTCGTAAAATAATTCGATCGTGCAGCTGAACCGCTGACGTGACTTGAGCGAAGTTTCAAAATTAGGTTTATATGTTTTAGGGTTTCATAACTAACTATTTGGGAAATTAGTCTACTCGCGAAAGCGCTGAAAAGCTGTCTCCGTTTACGAAATATATTAGTAGACTTTGTTTGCACCTCAGGCCTTCCGCACACGGGTATACCCGTTTGCAACCAGAGTTTGAAACCAGTTTCAAACGCAACGAGTTTGCAACCAAAATAAAATCTGACTCCACACACTACACGACTAAATCTGGATCAGACGTCGATCTCTGTGCGAACAGGTGTACTGTGTAGTAATAGTGTTATGTTTGCATTCTCATTTATTACTTGATAAGTTATCAATAATTGAATAGTTATTTCTCTGAGTGTAACTTTAGACATTATGCCAAGTACTAGTGAGGATGAGGAAGAAATAGTAGCATGTTAAATCCTATCTTGAGTATCCAGGCAGTTTGTAATTGTACAGCACTTCATGCTTTTCCACCTCTCCAACAAATTTTAAATTAATTTCTTGATCACCCATATTTCACTTCACAAATACGTTCAAACACTTGAAACTATGCAACTCAACTGTTTGGTGACAAGAAAATACGGTCGCATGCAACCAGTCGGATACTGATTTCAAACTGGTCGCAGTTCAGTCGACCCGTGTGTTGATCCCCACTCCAGCACACGTCCAATGTCACCAAACAGTTGCACCTGCAACCGGTTTGAAACTATAATTTCAAATCGGTCGACCCGTGTGCGGAAGGCCTGAGCCTCCGTTCCCGGCTCACGTACTGCTATGTTCCGCTCGACCTTGCTGCCTCGGATTAAGGAATGCTTTGCTTTCCTCGTAGCGGACAACTCGCATCGCTGGATTTGATAGTATTTTACATTTTGATCTATTTTAGGGAACCAGATGGGCTATAAGGTCTTGTAAAAAACGAAATGTGCAGAATAATGTCCTATACTTATTTAATTTCTAGATAAAACAGCAAGCAAATTTCATTCCAACACGAAAAAGTTTAAAAAGTTTTTACTTCCGGTAAAATAAAAGTGCTTTGGGATGTTAGATTGTTGCGAACTCGTCCGAACGACTCAAAAAAAACAAAGTGTTTATCAAATTTGGACTAAACGGGCGTAAATACATATGTACAGGGTGGTTATAAAGTCACTTCACCCCCTTTAACTTTTGTGTTTGTTAAACTTAACCCAAAGTATCTTTTGAAGCAATCGGAAATTTTGAGTGTCCCCTAAAAATGGGGGATTTTGGGGGCAACTCAAAATTTTTAAATGGGAAGTATGGTCATGTGATACCTCATTTTAAAGGTCTATTTAAGACTAGGAAAATGACATAAAGAAAATAAAAATCGGACCACCCAAAAGAAAATGGCGGCCCTAAACGTGTTGAAATAAATCGACATAAAGTTGCTAATATCTCGAAGAGTTTTTAGAAACAATTTCAAGAGACGAAAAATGTTTATTTCAAAGTGCTTGACCTAAAAATTGCTTCCAAATCAATTTCGTAATTTTTTTAAAATTTAGTCGACTTAATGAGATTTGAAAGCAATTTTTTAGGTCAAGCAATTTGAAATAAACATTTTTTGTCTCTTGAAATTGTTTCTAAAAACTCTTCCTTTTCGAGATATTAGCAATCATAGCAGAGCAACTTGCTTATTGTTGTAATTTAAGTTTTTATAGATTTTGGGGGAACTAGACGGGGTATTAAGATCGATTTAAAATGTGCAGTATAATATCCTATATGCTAAATCCTATATGATAAATAAACTATATTTATTTTCTTTATAAAATCCCAAAAAGTTTAATTATAGCACGAAAAATCTTTAAAAAAACTTTTGAATTCCTGTCAACAATGTTTGTCCAAGCTACTTAGAAAACCAACGTGTGTACCAAATCGGACAAAAATGCGGTCGTTAGAGTGCGAACACATAAATATATATATATATATATATAAAGTCGCTGCAATAAGATAGCTAATCTTTTCCAATGAAAATTCGCTATATAATGACAGCATTTAATGTGTTTAGGTATCGGTCTTATACTTATAATCACGACTATCTTTGCACATTAAAACATATAATAGTGTCACTTCATCACCACTATATAAATCAAAACTGTTTTACTAAAAGTCTAATCCACGCTATAGGTTAGGTTAATACAGTACAGACTGTATCGCCAGATAATGTTTTTCATTCAACGGGTAACGTGTTTAATTGGCAATTAAGATTAACACAGACATAAATCTACGAAGCATAATGAAGGTTTTAATGAGGTTATTAATTGATACACGGCTGATAAACGGGAATTAATTAATTAACGATTTCGAAGTCATCTTGGAGCGAAACTATGACCGCAGAGTTGGATGATGGTGTTTACGGCTACGAAGATTGCTCTATAGCTGCTCTGGTGAAAACATTATCTTAGACAAATCTTAAAAAGCCTAAAAGTATGAAAAAATATGAAATACAATGTGTGAACAAGAAAGTCTGATTAAATTAAATAATATTTGAACAGCAGAAAGTTTAAAATAGTTTTGGAAACTTAATAGTTTTTATTTGTATAAAGGCCAACCATTTACTCGACAGAAGAACACAACTAAAACTGGACTAAACGATCACGCGTACAAAAATAATATGATCACGCAGGTGAACCGCTGACGTGAGTTAAAGGAATTTCCAAAATGAAGTTTATATGTTTTAGGGTTTCAACCAACTATTTCAGAAATTTGTCTACTCAAGAAGGCGCTGAATAGCTGTCTGCGTGAAAGAAATATATTTGTATGTACAGAATAATTGCCTACATTTATTTTGTTTAAATATAACCACAAACAAATTTTGTTCTAGTACGAAAAATCTTTAAACAAATTTACTTCCAGTCTAAAAACGTGCTTCCGGTTGTTGGATTTTTTTTTTTGGAAATGAACTCCGTTAATCGCGTTACACATAACCAACGTGTGTACCAAAGCTGGACCAAATCGGACGTAAAATGCGGCCGTTAGAGCGCGAACCGATATATATAAAGTGTTCTGATCGGTGCTCAATGACAACTCCCGACCTTAGGTCTCCCTATAAGATCCACTGCATAGCTCATCTTTAATATGGAAATTTGCTAAAAATATCTGACAACGAAAGTATAAATAATATGTACATTATCCATCAATGCAAACATTTCCAACTGAGCTATACAGAAGAATTATTAAAATTGATTTAAAAGACGTGTAGGTTTAACCTAACTTAATATTTTTTATCATAGTGAACCCACTCTGGTGTCGTTTAACACATCCCTTCGGAGTAGGCCACATTGGTCCAATTACTTTAAATTAAATTGAATACAGTAATTATTTTAATAATCGATATTTCCTTTACCAGGAGACCGATGAGAGGCACCCTTGCTAAAATAATCGTTGCTTTCGAACTTACCATCCTATACACACTAATGCAGCTGAGCGCAATTCTTTTTTGCTCAGAAGTCAGCTGGCTCCTATATTTCGCATATTTCAGTGCTTCGCTCCTAATCAGAGACGCATACAGAATGACTGAATAAGCGGACGACATCAAAACCTTCCATTTACATGCTCTGCATCCACTAATATTTACTAGAACCCATTCCACAGTTTTTACTACTTTCTCTAATCCAACCTAACCTAACCGACTGTTACTACCATAAACTGGTTTATTCGTTTATTCTCGTGTATCGATCACTTTAGAAGCAAGACAGGAAAATATTAAATTTACAAATTAGTTAGTAATTGTTTCCTAATCACTCATCGATAATGTTAGAAATAACATGTTCAAAAACAAGAAGGATTTAGAACGATGCGGTACACCATTTAACCGATATTAAATCAAAACAGAAAATTCGATCACGCACAGCTGAACCGCTGACGAGAGTTGAGCAAATTTCCAAAATTAAGCTTATATGTTTTAAGGTTTCAACTAACTATTTTCAACCTCATCCTCCAGCACCGGTACACGCACTGCTTCGTTTCGCTCGCATTTTAAACACTCAGTCGGCGAGTTTGAGCTCTATCTCGCGGCCTCGATTATGGACATCGCTTCACGAGTTTGCACCTCAATCTTCTTACCTTATATTATGGGCTGCTTCGCTTCGCTTTCAGCGGACAAACTCGCTTTATATGGTACTTTATGGTATTTTATTATTGTGTCGACTTGGGGGGGGGGGGGGGCGGACAAGGTCGTGTAAAAATCAAAATGGACAGAATAATCTCCTATGTTTATTTTTTTTTTTAGATAAAACCACACAAAGTGTCGTTCTAGTACCTACGAAAAATCTTAGAAAATGTTTACTTCCCGTCTAAAACGTGCTTCCGTTTGTTAGATCTTTTTTGGCTTACGAACTCGTCTGAACGACTTAAAAAACCTACGTGTGAATCAAATTTGGACCAAATCGGACATAAATTGCGACCGTTAGAGTGCAAACATATACATAATTATATATATACACGCACATTTCAATAAAATCCCAAACCGTGTTCTGGGGATGATGATCGGTGCTCATTGATTACTTCTGAACTTAGGTCTCACCAAAAGAGTCACTGCAATAGCTCATATTTCTCACGGCAATTCGCTAAAAATCATAGAAATGTGTTTAAATAGGTAATCATAATTTAAAATAGTTTCGTTTGCTATGCTGTAAATATAAAGTTTTAAATGCATTTAATAGGAATTTCGAACTGAACATAATACAGTATAATTAAAAATAATTATATATAAAAACCAACCTTAACCCCACCAAAGGGGTTTCTCACAGGCTACCACCGTTTAAAAAACTGTCAAAATAACCGGTATTATTGTAGGCTATTTAAACAACACAATCAATTGTACATTCAACTGAAGCACTTTTCTAAACCGTTTTAGCCGCCAATAACTGATAAAAGAAGCCTCTGTCAATAAAATTTGTTTGCCTTAGGAGTATAAATTAAATGAATAGCCTATATGCGCCTTTTAAAACATCTGGAATATTTATTTGACAAGATGAAAGCCCAGCCGCTGTATGGTGCTGTTTGAGTGATAAGTTCTTATCTCGCGAGAGCTTATCACCTGTGAGAAGTAATGCTTTCACTGATAACAGAAGTGGTATTGTTTATTCTGTTGCCTTCTGGAAACTGTATAAGTAAACGTAATGAAGCAATTTAGTTCGGTTTATTTTGAAGTAAACAGACAGAGAATGCAGGCATTTTATGAAACAATACAAGTTCTCATTTTGAATTTAAAGTCACTTTATTTAGCATTTAAATTTCATATAAAATTTATTTCAAAAACAAAATTAAACCTTTTAAATAGGAAATGACATAATTTACCAACTGTAACAAATTCAATAAATACATAAATATAATATTCAAAGAGCTTGTTAAATAACAGTTGATTGTATTTTGATTATATTTATTAATTCGGTTTTCAGTTTTGCGTGTTTTATTCACTACTCGGGGTCTCAACCCCCTGCTAGCTTCGGTCAACAACCCCTGCAGCGGCTAGCGGCGAAGCAAAGTCAAACATGATTATTGTACTCTCTGATACTTTCACGGATATGATTATTGATTAGGACAGAGGCACTTGGATGACAGGTAGGATGGTGCGGGCGGTAACATTAATCCTGAACGCATACACAGAAGAGCGACACGAAATTTGTATACCAAAAGTCCCCCCCTATTATTTTTGTAATTGAAATAAACAGATTTGCTTTGGGGATTGTTAACATGAACAAAAATGTATTATTTTGGTGTATCGTAAATTTTAACCCCTCCCCCAAAAATGGGGCATTTTGAGGGTAAATCGAAAATTTTAAATGAGAACCCCTATTGAGTGACACCTCATTTTAAAGACCTTGATAAAAGAGGAAGATTGGCGCAAAGCGTAAGTCTGTATGTTGACTCTATCCAACACCACAATGGCCACGCAAAGTTACAAATTTTCCTCATTTAAATAACATTGAAACGTTAACTCTATAAGCATCAGGCAACGAAAATTCTCGTCGATTGCGTTCGGTTACATACCGGCATCCGAGTGTCAGGCAACGAGAATTCTCGTCGAGGCGTTTAAATCAAAATTGGTGCATCAAAAATAATATTTGTATATCATATTATATATCATTGTACTCAGGACATTCTGACGATTAATTTGGTATATTGTTTATTGCACTCTGACTTATAAATATCTCACAAAAAATACACTAAAGTTCAAAACATGAGAAAAGCGTTAGTCCGTCTCGTGACAGCGAAAAATAAACGGAGTTTTCCTCTTATCTTAACATAGACTAAATAGTGTCTGATTTTTTTTTTAAATATGAGTTATAGAACTAACGTATCCTATAATATACATTATAATATTTCCTTTGAGGTTACAAACTTTATTTAAATACAACCTTTTATCATCAATATATTTGTTTATACAGATTTAAAGGATAGATACAACCTATTCGTTTAGCTTCGGAAACATTCGTACATCTTCGTATAACATATAAACATATTCGATTATTAATTTCTTCACTATAATATTAACAACTTCTAAATCATTTGATCTATAAATACGAAATAAAAAGCAATTGAAAGATAGTATTTTTATGTTTCTTTAAATATATAATAACGTACGTAAATTAAAATGTTTAACAAATAGGCCTACAGTTTTATAATCTTTATTATTGTACACATTTACCGAGTTAAAAATCACCGTCAGCATAGTTAGGTAGGCATAGATAAGTAGGCCTTAATATTGTTTGTAAATACGTAGCTTGTTTTTAAAATTGTGTATTTCTTATGTGTATCTAATTAATTAGCCTGTGATTTTTCACGGGGGCTTGCTAGTATAAATTGAAAAAGATGTTGGTTGTGAAGAATAATAAACTTATTCTAAATTTGATAAATTTATTGGTACGGTAATGAATCTAAACAATCAAGCGTTACAAAGCTTTTGATCCGAACAGCTGTTTTATCAGAATGTTCACTATTTTTACACTTTAAAACAAATATTTTCCCAAATCTTTTCTTAGTGTACGCCTATGACCCCGTAAGAATATACCATTAAAATTTCGTATTTGTACCTTAAATAATTTTTGCTCCAAGTTGATTCTATGTCAGTCAGTCAGGACAAAGACTCTTATATAGGCTATAGATTGTTCGAATAAGGTGACCATCGCACAGATCAAAATTAAATCATAATATTTAGGTACAGCGTTACATCTGTTGATTAAACGTTTATTGCAAGAGCAATGATACATCCTAAGTAAAACAAGAGCGTAAAGTAAACTGGCTAGCTGGGTATATAGAGACCAACGGCGTGTATAGTGCGTTGGCCTCAACTCCAGTGCTAACCGGTAGGCACATTTATTGCCACTAAATTAAACGTGTTTTGATAAGGCCAAAGGTCAACGCCTGTTCTACCCCACGCCTACCGTATTCTGTCAACTGAGAAGTTTACATTTCGAAAAACCACAACATCGGACCACGAATCGTGCATCTACCCAGCCAGTCTAACGGAAGTCGTTAATTATTAGCGAATAAATTACGTAATTGCTTTGTTCGTATTTAAATATCTACATATACAATTTGAACTAGAACGGTACGTAAAATTACTGCGAACTTTCTGACTGTACAGGGTGTCTCGAAAAACCTCAGCGAGCCATACAGCATCGCATTGTATACATTAAAATAAATGAAAAATGTTCAGTAAATCTTTTCAAATTCGGCTCAGTTTAGTCGCAATCCGCCATTTGCTTTTTTTACAATAACTCACTGTAACTCCATAAATGGATAAGGTATTGAGTTTAAATTTGGTATAAGCATTTTGTTTGTTACGATTTACAAGTGCGCTAAACACAAATAATTTATGTTTATAATTTTCAAAAATGGTTATCGTTACAAATTTTTATCGTGGAATATCTTGAAAACCGCCGACTAAAAAAAAATTACGAGACAACATATTTTTAAATGACCAAAAAGATTTTTTTATGACAAACAAAATATTTTTTTTCGTTTCTGTAAGTCAAAGGATAACCGAGTAATCGAACAAAAAAAAACTGAAAACCTAATTTCTTGGTAATTTTCTACAACATCCAAAATTAGCCTAATACCATTGTATTTGGATAACCTAATAGAACTCCGATCCAATGCAATATTTTGTTCCACTGGAAATTCGACTTTTTTGACGCTATCTATTGGGGAAACGAAGGAAGCTGGTTGGAAACACCAATGCTTACAATGCTTTCTCCCTAGCGCTACCTCGCGGCGCGATCATGTACTATTTTCGCGACAACCTTTTTTCCGGCACACAACCCCCGTATGGATGCAAGATCTATTTATTATTCATGATCTATGCTAATACTAACATTTTGTAATTCTTATAGTTTTAATAAATAAGATATAGGCCTAATCCATTGCTCTAAAATGTTCGTTTTAGGCTAATTTTAAATGGCGTAGACAACTAACAAGAAATTATGTTTTCTGTTTTTGAAGTGTAACCTTTTATAGGAGCACCACGTCAAAAAAATTTGATACATGTTTGTATAGCAGAGTATATAGCTTTCTTGTTGCTGGGGGTGAAT
This sequence comes from Philaenus spumarius, assembly GCA_018207615.1. Classification (NCBI taxonomy): domain Eukaryota; kingdom Metazoa; phylum Arthropoda; class Insecta; order Hemiptera; family Aphrophoridae; genus Philaenus; species Philaenus spumarius. The sequence continues at coordinate 22,390 of JAGFPH010009488.1, read as the reverse complement.
CGGATTTTACCGTCACGCGTTTCACCATGCATTTTGTGAAACGCTCCTAAAGAGAAACGCTCTATTCCATCTGCTTGAAAAAAGTTTTGGTCATGCTGAGATTCGAACCAGCAGAGTCCATCACCATAGACTATCGCCTTAGCCGATTAGGCCACAATCGCATTGCTAATTTAGTTTATTTGAGTTGAGTACATAAGTGTAACCGATTGTCCTACGTCATACGCTTAATCTGTTAATGTTCATACAATGTATAGTTTAATTAGTAATACCTCTGAAATGTACTCATTTCGTAAGTTGAGTTAAAAAATAGACATTATGCTTCCCCATTTCGTAAGTTGTGTTAAAAATTAACATTGTGCTTCTTCATTTCAAGCTGTGTTAATTAAAATAATTACGCTTCTCCCGTGTAATCTTAAGCACCTTCAGAAACGAAAAAAATGTGTTTGTTGTTAAAAAATAAAATATTTTAACTCTTGTACTTTTTTTGTAAAGTTAACAGTTTTCAAGATGGTCCACAATAACTATTTGAAACGGCCGCCATTTTTTTGAAAATTATAAACATAAATTCTTAGCGTTTAGTACACATGTAAATCGTAAAATACAGAATGGTCGCACCAAATTTGAACTCAATATTTCATCTACTTCTTGAGTTACAGTGAGTGTTTGTAAAAATAACAAAATGGCGGATTGCGAAAAAAGTTACAGAACATTTTTCATTTTAATGAATACAATACGATCCTGCACAGCCCGCTACAGTTTTTGTGAAAGCCTAAAAGCTATGATCAGTAGTGTGGTAAGTACTGAAATTTACGACTAATTTAAATAAAAATTTAGGGTTAAAAAATCATAGCTGAAAAGATTTTCAGTGTTGATACAAAATGTTTCTCAACATATAACCTATACAGTGAAGTACGTAGGCTTTTATTACCGAATTCCACAGAAAAATGAGCAATAATTGAAGTGAATCTTACGGTATGACCTAAGGTTTGGAGTGCAATTTAGAGATCAATGAGCACCGATCATGATCCTCAGAACACGATTTGGGGTGTCATTAAAAATTGTAGATATGTGATCGCGCTCTAACGGCAGTATTTTAGTCCGATTTCGTTCAAATTCAAAATCGATCGAAACTTAAAATACAACAAAAGTACCCGGTTCAAATGCTCGTGGGGGATATTACCATGGGGGCAGATACTAATCCGAGGGCGCTAGGTCGACGTGTAAAGCGAGTTCTTACGCTGCGAACGGAACGAAGCAGCGGGCGAGCCGGCCTTGGAGGCTGTGGTGCAAACAAATTCTACTAATATATTTCGTACAAGCAGGCAGCTATTCGTGAGTACACCAATTTCCCGAATATTTTGTTGAAACCCTAAAACATACGTAAAATGAATTCTGGGAATTCACTCAACTCATGTCAGCGGTTCAGCTGCTTGGTGGAATTATTTAACTAAATTTGTTTAAACGTATAATATTATTTACCAAATTAGGTTTGAGGTCTTGATTCATTCTACAAATGGATCAAAAATAAATTATACAGAAAAAATGGGTGTAATAAAGCGAGGAGAAGGGAAGGTAGTTGGAACGCGAAGCACTATGGAGTCTCCCCTAGTTTATTTTCAATTTAAGGTCTGCAATTATGCAAATATAGAGAATACATTTTTTGTGCGAAGTAAATCATTGAACAAAAAATGCATTTGACAAATTTGAACTTAATATCTTGCCCACTTCTACTATCATGTTTTTAGCTAATTTCCATAGGGAAGATGTACTGTCAGCAGATGACTTGAATGCATGCGAGGGGACAGCGGGTGCGGGAAAGAGTTCTCCCACCATAGCACTAACTAGTGGTAGGGGCTTCCATCACTATGACAACCACGCTACTATTGGCGAGGCTTGGGGACAAGGCTGCTCTAGCCAATAGCACCCGCATTCCATACGCAAGCATTCAAGTCATCTGCTGAGAGTAAAATTGCAGTGATCCTTGGACTAAACTTCTTTATTATTGAACATTAAACATTATATATACGTTTTCACACTCTAACGGCCTCATTTTAAGCCCGATTTGGTCCACACGTTGGTTCTTTAAATCGCTCGGACGAGTTTGTTATCCAAAAAAATCCAACAAGCGGAAGCACTTTTTTAACCATAAGTAATTTTGAGATTTTTCTTACTAGAATGCAACTTTTTAGGTTTTTATTTACAAAAATAAATGTATGATATTATTCTGCACATTTTGGTTTTTTACACGACCTTATAGCTCGCTTGGTTCACCCAAAATCGATAAAAACGTAAAATAAGTGGGGATTTTACCGTGAAGGCTCTTTTGGTACGAAGCCGACGGCCGAGTTTGTACACTGCGAGCGAAGCGAAGTAGACCATAACGCGAGGCCGCAAGGTCGAGGTGAACTCGCAAAATTTAAAACACCGCAAGTGGAACGAATCAGCGCGTGAGTCGAAGCTGCAGGCTTAGGTCCAAACAAATTCTACTGATATATTTCGTGCACGCAGGCAACAAATTGTTGGTTGAAACGATAAAAAATTTAAATTTAATTTTCAAAATTCACTAAACTGGCGTCAGCCGGTTCAACAGCGTGAACGAATTATTATTTTCTTTTTTTAGAAAATACAAAATTCGGATTATTTTTTAAATGTTTCATTATCACGTGGATAACGAACCGGGAGAACGTTACGGAACACCCTGTATACTAAATAACTAACAACAAAAAGTTATTTATTAACTGCCTTCATTATAATAACACAGAACAATGGCAATGTTATTTTCCATTAAACGTTTCGTTAACTAACTGAAAGCACGCTCGCATAATATGATTGATAAGTAATAAAATGTTAATTAATTTTTATCACTCCAAGGCAAAGACTCGAAACACTACTAAAATAATACTTTATTATTTACAGCTGTCATAAAAGGACTTAACTAACCATAAATAACACCGCTGTTAAACGTAGGATCTCTTGAGAATTTATCTTTATTACTACAACTTCTATTTTAAGGTTATTATTATCAAGTTTACATTGTGATATTAAGTATTTTAGGTGCAAATGGTATTATTATACGGAATAACGCTTTGACGGGTTATTTAAATTTGTGATACTTAGTTCAAAATTTACTCTCTTGAGAAAATTAAATATTTTCATTCTGAGCGTATTTTTAGCGAATTTTTAGTGGGCTATTTCAGCAACTCTTATCGGACTCTCCGGTACAGTCGGGGGCAGTCGATGAGCACCGATCATGCTCCCCCGAACATAATTTGGGAACTAACGGCCGCATTTTACGTTCGAATCGGTCCAAATTTGGTACACAGTTAGGTTTTCTAAGTAGCTCGGACGAGTTCATTATCCAAAACAAACCAACAACCGGAGGCACAATTTTTGACCGGAAACAACAAGGTTTTTAGATTTTTCGTAATAGAATAAAAACCTTTTTTTCGTTTTATCTAAAGAAATACATATAGATGGTTATTCTGAACATGTTTTGTTTTTTGAACGCGACCTTTTAGACCATCTGGTTACACCAGACTCGATCAAAACGTAAAATACCATAAAAGCACCATAAAAAGCGAATTTGTACTTTGCGAGCGAAGCGAAGCAGTCCATAATCCAAGGCCGCAAAGTTAAGCGAGTGTTTCCGCTACGAAGCAGCGCGTTAGCCTTGGCTGGAGGCTGAGGTGCAAACAAGTTCTACTAATACAATTCGTACACGCAGACAGCTATTCAGCGCCTTCGTGAGTAGACAATTTCCCAAATAGTTGGTTGAAACCCTAAAACAAATAAACTTAACTATGGAAATTCGCTCAACTCACGTCAGCGAGTTGTACAAATATTCTAAATTGTATTTACTTACTAGGGGAGACCCCTGCGTGCTCAGCACGCCAACCCCGTTGGAATCTTCTATTTACATATGTTATGTTTTCTTTATAATATAGGTGTAGAATTAACAATGACCTCAAAGTTAAGATCGTAAATAATTTTCAATGTCCAAATCAAATTAGTTCGTATATTTTATAAAAACAGTTATAATAATGGTTAAAATAACCAGTAAGGCTCAAGTCTACACTTAAACAAAAACCTATCCCAAAAAGTTAAAAATACGAATAACTTTTTCAAATTTTGAAATCAGCTGTTAATGAAAATATTAGAGCAAACAGCTGATTACTATAGCAACACTAAACATATTTAATTATTACTAGGTAACCTGTAGGATTGCCTACATGTTAGGATTGCCTGTAGGAACCTGTAAATATTTAGCAATATTTTATAGGTACTTTTAAAAGATAAGATCTATTCTAATAATATTTTTATTTGTAGCCTAAAGCTACGCGCCCACTGGGTCGGTACGGCATTTTTTAGAGGGGGTGCGCGCACTGGATCGGGAATTCCGCCGATCAGGCGTTCCGCACTTTCCTCCATCCGCCTTCCGCCAAAACAGAAGTCAGTTTGGGAGAGGATCTGTTGAAAGATGGATGTGGAGGAGGAAATTGCTGTAGTGAGTGCGTTTTTGATAGAAGAAGATGAGAATGTTAAAATAAGAAAAAGGAGGTTTTGGATTCGTAACATTAACAGAAAAAGATTGATTTGTGGTGAATTTCACACTTTGTTCCCGGACCTTGTGGAAGATGACCTTAAGTTTATTTTAGTAGTTCAGGTTGACTCACGACAAGTTTGAAACACTATTACTGATGATGGAAGCAGAATTGTATAGGGAAGAAACTAATTTTCGTCATCCAGTGAGAACAGACTGCGTAGAACGCTGAAAATGCCGTACCGACCGTCCCGAACGCCCGAAGTGTGCGCGGTCACGGAAATGTCCTACAGTTCGTAGCTCCAGACTTTCTATCGGACATGCCGAAGGTGCGGAACGCCGTTGACGGCCGTGCCGACGCAGTGGGCGCATGCTCATTTAATTCAATGCTTTAAACTTTTGAAAAATCCCGTACCGACCGTACTGGCCGTCCGTGACGACCCAGTGGGCGCGTAGCTTTATTGTAATGGACAGTGCTTAATATTTACATAGTCATCCTTAAAGATTTATTTGACTTATTTCATAAAGATAAATATTATTTCCAATTACATTTTTTTAATTAGAACTTTTTTACAGAATTAAACATTTATATTATTGTTACAGATAAATGAAAACAAATTTTTAACACCAGCAGATTACATGTGTTGAATTTTTTTATTTTAACTTAAATTGCGCTAAATGGTCAATATGTAAACAAATCATAACAAACCTTTAACACCAGCTGATTGCATGTGTTGACATTTTATATTTTGACTTAAATTGCTCATATATGGTCAATATGTAAATCCTATCTGGCATAAGGAGAACATGTCAACTTTGAGGGCCACTGAAGCGAAGCCTTTAACATACATTAAGCTCATTTTAAGGGACACACAATTTCAGAGTGAGCTCTTTAAAATGACACCAAAAACGTCAAAATCGGTAAAAAAAAACTGTAGGAGTTCTACTCACAAAATAACCTCCAGCAAATTAACTAACTATGTATAGATTTAGTAGAGTGATCCCACTGACGTAAAATGATTAGTATAGTTTGTGTCATTTTTATGTCCAACAAATGGCGATATTTAAAAAAAAGTATACAAAAACACTCGTACATTCGAATGCAACTTTGTGTCAACATTTCATAGCATTCGGTGAAGAACTTAAGGAGATTGTAGATTTTGAACAATCGAACATTTACATATTTATTTATATAGATAACCACCTAAACACTATAACGCTCTTCTGGCTGGTGTGAAAGAGGTTTCTTAAATTGGTTGGGTCTTTGCTCTTAACAGATAATTTGTTTGACAGATTCAAAATTATTTCCTAAGTATATAACAGGCTTTTCCTAAGGGTTTAAACCACATTTATTTATTTTTATAGTTTTGAAATATGACAAAATAACATACATATATATATAATCTATATATATATAAGCCAAATCCACTGACTCACTGATCACGATTTCTCAAAAACTACTGAACGGATCGGAACGAAATTTGGTATGTGCCTTCCTCTAGGGTCATAGGTGCTCGAAATTTTAGGGGGGGGGGGGTCAAAGTTACTAAATCACGATTTCTCTAAAACTACTGAACGGATTAGAATATAATTTGGCATATGTAGCTTCATCCAGGGCTCTCTAAGAAAGGGTTTTAAAAAATTCGAAATTTTAGGGGAGGTTTGGGGGGTCAAAGTTACTAAAAATCCCAATAAGAAATAGATTGTGTAATTTATATTTACTGATATAATATATTTTATGTTAATGAACATTTAACTTCGATTTTTCTATCCGTGCAAAGCCGGATCGGGCCAGCTAGTGTATATATATTTTCGCTCGTCCTGACTTTTCTTCGAATGGCGAATAAAAATTAACATGCACATTATTAAGTTTAAAAAAGTAAGCACTCGCTATAAAAAATGAGCTATAAAACAAGTTTTTTTCTTATAAAGTGTAAATATCTTTCACCAAAATTTTAATAGAAGCATTAGTTATTTAGTAATTCTTTTCTCGACCGGACAGTAGAAATGGTCCAAGAATCCAAACCATTCATACCTCACGATACATAGGAAACAACGAGTATTTCAAACTGCAATTCTAATCTTTTCCACGCACAAAAGATGGTTTCAAAAGCAAAGTCCCTTTATTGCAAAACCCCGCGTTTGCACGATTCACCAAACAAACTAGAACCGTACTCAAAATTCCAGAAATATTTGATTAATCTTAAAAAAATACAACCGACTCTTCCAGATAGTAGTTCTAGTTCGATAAACACAATGCAGATGTATAAACGGGATCCAATTAGAATAATTGTTAAAGGAAGAAGAGATACGAGCTCCACATCGAACATTGAGCTAAACCTACAATTGAAGAGTATTTTATTGGATGCTATCGCAATTATTTACGAGAAGACACGGCTTTCATTATTCCGTATGCTTGTTTGGCTGTATTGATGTTCTCATTATAATATGGAAACAACCGATTGCCTACAAATTGCGGCTTTTGCACGACTTTATATAAAATACTTGTGCAAAACACTTTGGCAATTATTTCTACCGGCTGGAGTTGTTAGCGAGTCGTTGCGTCGGTCGAGTTGTATGTTATGCAATCGCCTTAACAAAAACTAGAATCTCGACTAATTAAATGTGAAAGACTAACAACTATATTGCACTGGCATTTGACAAAAATACGTGTTGCTCAGTACGAGCCTACTAGTAGCACATGTTTGTTGTTTTTACCGTGGGAAAGATGAGTTATTTGCACAGACCCTTATGGTGAGAGCTGAAGTTGGACGTGGTCAATGAGCACCGATTATGGTCCCCAGAACACTTTTTGAAGTGTCATTAAAAATGTTATATATGTATTCACACTCTAACTGCCGCAATTTACGTCCGATTTAGGTCAAATTTGGTACACACGTTGGTTTTCTAAGTTCGTACACTCGGACAAGTTAGTTAGAAAAAATAAGTATATGCGACTAGTGGACCCGGCAATGGTTCGCTATTGCTTGATTCAATTTTAAGGGTAGTTTTACCCTTTCATCCCTTTGACTTAACTAATCGAATTGCAAATGGTATTTTATATCATAAAGAATAATATTAAATAATTTTAGCTTTATAGTTTGTATAAATTTAGCGCAGTTTATTTTTATTGTATAGGGGTAGCTACTCCATTTAAATGTATTTTTAAACAATCCTGGTACTAGTGGTGTATAAATTTTGAATTTAGTTGATAATGTTTGAGCATATAGAAAAAGTAAGTATAAGGATTTTTTATATCATTAAAAATAATGATACATAATTTAAGCTTTATAACTTGTAGAAAGTTAGTTAAATTTATATTTATTGTCCCCCCCCCCATCAACCCCACATCAGCCCCTTATACAGTAGTAATTGTAACGTCGTAACAATCCTGGCAATGATAGCCTATGGATAAAATGTGAAATTTTTAGTGAAATCGGTCGAATAGTTTTTGAGTCTATAGAGGACAAAGAAACATTCATTTTTTTATAGTATAAAGATTATTCAGCACATTTTGTTTTTTTACATGACCTTGTAGCCCGTCTGGTTAACACAAAATCGACAAAAAGGTAAAATACCATAAAAGTACCCGTTTCAAATCCATGTGGGGAATTTTACGTTTACTTCCTCGTAACTGGCTAACAAACTCGTCCGAGAGACTTGGAAAACAAATGTGTGTATTATTTTGGACCAAATCGGACGTGAAATGCGGACGTTAAAGAACGAACACATAAATACATTTCGATATATAATCTACACATAGTTTCTTAGTTGTCCTCTATAGACTCAAAAACCATTCCGCCGATTTTACTACAAATTTCACATATTATCCATATTAATGTCAGGAGTGTTTAGACATTACAATTAGGCCTACTACAATCTAATTGGTTGAAATTAGGTTGCTACTATCATAGATCATGAATAATAAAATAGATCATGCATGCATACGGCGGATGTGTGGCCAGAAAAAGATTGTCGGGAAAATATTGCATGATCGCGCCGCGGGGTAACGCTAAGGAGAAATCATTCAAGGCATTGGTGCTACACACCGCTTTCGTCGTTTCCCCCATAGATCGCGCCACTATCATCGAATTTCCAGTAGATTTAAATAATGCATTGGATCGGAGTTCTATTAGGTTATCCAAATACAATGCTACTATACAATAAACATAAATTTAACTAACTTCCTACAAGCTATAAACCTCAACTTAAGCAATATTATTCTAAATTGATATAAAACCCATTTACAATTCGATTACTTAAGTCAAAAAGATAAATACCTTTAAAATTAAATAATCATTCATAGCCTACTCTTGCTTTTTCTATAAACTCAAAAACTACTCAACTAATTTCACTAAAAATTTTCACAATTTCTACAAATCAGTACCAGAATTGTTTAGAAAATATGGTAATTACAATCAAATAGATTGAAATGTGGTAGCTACCACTATACAATAAAAATAAATTGCACTAATTTCCTACAAGCTATAAAACGAAATGTGTGTTATATTATTCTTAAGCAACATAAAAAAATTTGCAATTCGATTGCTTATAAATCAAGATAATAAAATGGTATTAAACATAAAATTAAATAATAATGGAAATGGGATAGGTACCCATATAAAATAAATTACATTAACATTAACCACCCACATGTTTAACACGCGTTCTACCACCTGCCCTGATCATAAGAATCTTATTTTAACCACAAGTCACATCAAAATTTATTTTTCAATGCACTCACTGAATCGTGTTTGTTAATTTAATCTAAGTATATATTTATATACTAAAATCAAGGAATAGCGAAGCATTGCAGGGTCTACTAGTATATCCCTTAGTTAACCTTAGTTGGAAATACAATGTCAAGGAATTAAACAGAAAATTATTGACAACATTAAAATACATGTATTACCTAAGATCAGTTTGTGATTATCAATTATTATTAGTACCAGGAGACCGAGCTAAAGCTCGATTATAAGCAGGGCTATGATTTCAATAACTATTATTGCAAATTTCCGTGAACATCGTTTAAGTTAGGCCTATAACATTAAACAACTAAATAAAGGGTATGTTTATTTAGCAGAAGTATTCGTTGCCATGGTAACTATAAATAGATACAACATTAGGCTTACCTCTAATAAAATACAGTTTAAAAGAAAACAGATGATTATTGTAATGACATTGAAAACATTTGCATCAGCTGTGCTTCGTTTAAAAGAAAACAGATGATTATTGTAATGACATTGAAAACATTTGCATCGGCTGTGCTTTGTATTGTTTAAAATGGACAAATTTCACTTTTTAATTTAATAAAAAAGACGTAGAAAACGAATTTTCCCAGACTGGTGACCATTTCCAATCGATTTCTCGTGGCCAAAAGCCCCATATAAAATCAAAAAATCAAAAATCCTTAGACGGAGATTCCAGATCCATTTAGTAGACAGACAATTATCTCTCGCTTTAGAAGATAAGATTTTACTTTACAAATTATTATAATTTTAATTTAGATTATTTACTTTGCACTTGTTCATTCCAAGTTGAGTTAGGTTAGGTCTGAGTTAGTTTGGGGTGGTACGTACCTATAAACACTAACGCCCGTCATAGTATCACAAAAACACATTATCAAATCAATGCTCTTTAGATCAAGAACTGATAGCTCTGAGACACTATTCAGACAGCTGGGTACATTATCTCTTCGTACAGTTTATTTCAAGGCGGAATTGAATATGGTGTTTATAAACAAAGTGGTTGTGGTCAAATCTGCAATGGTCTCTTCACGTAGGGAAAAGTTCTGCATTTTACCGAAATCTAGGCTGATTTTTTTTATCAAAAAACCTACCTGTACCTTGCACCAAAGTTTTTTAATTCAATACCATTAGATATGAGAAAAATTCATGGAACCAAACAATTTTTTCAGGAAATTGAAAATTGGTTGTTACAGAATGGTAATGTTGAGGACACCTTCGATTGCTTTAGGGTCGGCTCTAGCTGTCGGCCATGTTGGTTGACACTCCATAAGACCAATGTTAAATTAAAATCCATATTTTTCCTTTATTTTTGATCGGATAATTATGAACGATATGTCATTTTAAAGCTATGGCCAATACGCATGCAAATGGCTTTTCCAAAATTAAGAAAAACGTTTTGTTTAATATTTATTAACAATTTAAAAAATTAATTTTTAATATTTTTTTATGTTGTCACTATTAGTTATAGCGAAAAAGTACCAAGCCATTTGCATGAAGAATTTCGTCCCCAAGAGTTTGGTATTTTTTTGAAAACGCTATTTGAACAATTGCGGGTTTTAAATGGATTTAGGCTGAGCAATGTCCGTGTAACCTACCGCCGCTATAGGGTGACTTTTAGGGGTGGTTCAGGAGTTCGGGTTTATATAGTCCGCGTCTAACGTTAGTCCCGGCTTAAAATAGCCTGCGACTAAAAATTGGGTTCAAGAGTCCGAGCGTAAATGAGATAAGCTCGAGCTTAACGTAGCCCGAGCTTAAAGTAAGACTGAGCCTAAATGAGAGGGAAACGCTGGGAATTTGTTTGGTAACGTTGGCAGCGACAAAAAATACCTGCTAACCCCTGGGCGCATCGTGCCAGACTCTCCAGCTTCTATCTGTCAGTTCGTTATCAAACAGCTCTTTAAACAATATGATGAGGTTGGGGGGAGGGTGTTTATAACCCTGCTGACATCTGTGTCTTTGTTTTGGGTCAGTTTCTTTAGAAAACCCGTAGACGTGAGATGGCGTTATTCTTGTAATATTGTTTTCGCTATTTTAAGGAGAAGAGAGGAGCTACTGGGTGACAATGAAAGAAAATGCTCTTCAAAACTCACCTGTTCCAGTATCTTTCCCACTATCTATCGGCATTGAACCTAGAGAAACCTTGGAGCAAACAACTGTTCATCTACTGAGTGAATCTTTAATGCAATAAACGCCGTTAAACTAAAACGTCCTCAAATTCTCATTAAAAACTATGCTAATCACTTCAGTTTATTTATTATTTTGTTTCTTTAATATTATATTATCTACTAGGGGAGACCCCTGCGTGCTTCGCACGCCAACACCCAATGGAATCTTCTAAAAACATACGTTATGTTTTATTTATAATACAGTTGTAGTATTAATAATAACCTCAAAACTAAGATGGTAAATAATGTTAAATGTTCAAACCAAATTATTTCTTATATTTTATAACAGCAGTTAAAAGAACCAGCAAAGCTCAGGTCTACACTTTAAAACCCTAACCTAAAAGCTAGAAATACAAAAATAATTGCTTCAAATTTTGAAATCAGCTGTTCATGGAAATATTGAAGCAAACATTTAATTATCTGTTATTTTATTCAATTGGTTGCTATGGTAATAAATGTAAATACATGTGTTGGTTTATCATTCCAGGCCTAACCTAAGATTTTTTCCAACTAAATTTACAAATATTAAAATAAAAAAAGGTTTTTACCGAAATGAATTATAGTCTATGTTACTCAGGGATAGTGTAGCTTTTTATTAGTAATACTATTTTTTCAACCGGTTCAGTAGCGCCAGAGATTACCCCCTACATACAAACAAACAAACAAACTTTACCTCTTTATAATATTAGTATAGATTAAATAATAATACAGTTTCCTAAGACTAAACTATTTGTTAGGACTGTTTAATTCCTTTATTTTTAAAGTGTATTTTTATTTGTAAAGGAAAAGATTTTAAGTTTGTGTTTAAAGTATTTTTTGTTTTGTTATATAAACTATTATATTACTAGCTTGTTATTACATTGCATATATGCATTTATATGAAAGTACATTTCTTTCGCCATTGCATTTTCCTTTTAATACGTTTAAATATTAATGGTAAAACCTATCAATCAATACATTAAGTAAAGGTAGTTTTGACTAATTTGTATCATATTGAGATTTAATTTGACTTTTTACGGTTAAAACTACGTAAAAATATTGTTTTACTGGGTTACGTTACGTAAAGGGATAATGTAATTACGTAATGCAATATGTGTATGCCTCCTTATAAACGTGTAGTTCCTATTACTAGTCCTTTCAAATGTTTATTTTTTAAATAAGTTTATATACATAATAATTTTGTGCTAAATTAAGAAAGTTATTTTTATCCATAGCTGAGAAACAACAGTTTTTCTATAGTAGCACTGTAAAAAACTATGAAAAATATATTTTTTTATGTGAATATTTTTTTTTCCAATGTGTGTAGAAATTAATCCTGATGACGAAAATACAACTCTTTTTGCAATATTACGGTAAATAATCATGTAAACACTATTCTTTTTTTAAACTCCAACTTAAACCTGCCCTCCAGTGGGTTTAAGTTGGAGCTTAAAATCGCTCTTTTTCAGTCTCGGGCTATCTTTTTTACGCTCGAACTTGGTCTCCTGAACCCACGAGTTTATCTTTTAGACTCAGGTTTAAATCGATGTGGACTCCTGAAGCCGATTTCTTAAGCTCGAGTTTATCCCTGTCACCTTTAAGCCGGGACTATCTTTAGTCCGAGTCTAACGTTAAACCCGAGCTCCTGAAGTCAATTTTTAAACTGCAGCTCAAATACCGGTTTGAACTGGTATTTAAGCCCGGACTAAAGATAAATCTGAACTCCTGAACCGCCCCTAAATATTTTTTTACGATGTAACTATTAATTATAGCGAAAAATTATCAAGCCATTCGGATGAAGAATTTTGTCCCCAAGAGTTTGGTATTTTTTTGAAAACGCTATTTGAACAATTTCGGGTTTTAAATGGATTTAGGATGAGCAATGTTCGCGTAACCTACCGCCGCTACGCTGGAGTCGCAGTTTGCTTTCTGTTTTACTAGAGCCGACCCTTAATATGATTTATTGAATTAAAGGTCGGCTCTAGCTGTCGGCCACGTTGGCTGACACTCCATAAGACCAATGTTAAATTAAAATCCAAATTTTTCCTTTATTTTTGATCGGATAAGTATGAACGATATGTCATTTTAAAGGTATGGCCAATATGCATGCAAATGTCTTTACCAAAACTAAGAAAAAAATTTTATTCAATATTTATTAACAATTTAAAACATTTATTTTTAATATTTTTTTATGTTATTACTATTAATTATAGCGAAAAACTGCCAAGCCATCCGCATGAAGAATTTCGTCCCCAAGAGTTTGGTATTTAAAAAAAAACGCCATTTTAACAATTGCGGGTTTTAAATGGATTTAGGTTGAGCAATGTCCGTGTAACCTACCGCCGCTATAGGGTGATTTTAAATATTTTTTACGTTGTAACTATTAATTATAACGAAAAATTACCAAGCCATTCGGATGAAGAATTTTGTCCCCAAGAGTTTGGTATTTAAAAAAAAACGCTATTTGAACAATTGCGGGTTTTAAATGGATTTAGGATGAGCGATGTCCGCATAACCTACCGCCGGAGTCGCAGGTTGCTTTCTGTTTTACTAGAGCCGACCCAAGGGAAGAAGGCAGTGTTATTTATATAATGGCGAGGAGGATTACTCTGGGTAGAACCGAATTATAAACAGTTTAAAATCAAAAACCCAAAAACTGGTTTTGCCAACGGGTTACCTAATTTCCTAACGTATTCGGTTAGCATTTCATATAAAGTATTGTATATATGTTATATAATTAATTCAACTGCAATGCACAATTAAAACACTCATGTACAGTAGGATATAAGTAGATATTATTTGATGTATACAATTTTATATAAGTGTTTATATGTGTAAATTTGTATAACCGATTGTATCGTTAACGGGGAAATAAAATTCATTCATTCATATAAAATGTACATCCATAAACTTGTTCTGGAGACTTGATCGGTGCTCATTGCCCACTACCGAACTTAGGTCTTATATAAGACCCGCTGCAATGGCTCATATTTCCTATGAAAATTCGCTAATAGAACTACTTGTAAGTACAGTTTATTACTACTTCCAACTGATCCGGGATTTTACACGATTCTACACAGTAATTAGAAATCCAACAGAACGACCAAAAGAACTAGTTTTAAAGAGCGATGTTTCAAAACATCCGGAACAATCTAATTAAGCGAAAAATAGTGCCCGTAAATCGTAGTAACCGTTCGCCTCTGTTTTAATAACTCTTAAGCACCGCGTCATTAATCAAACGCACAGTTCAATTAGGTCGGGTAATTACAAAAATAATTATTCCTGTTTAACCACTTACAACAGCGACTGATAATATACTAATTAAAAGCGTGTCTTGTAATGTACGAATCGAGGTCGATCAAATGTTAAACACTTCCTACGGATTAATTAATTTTATTGGTCCCGATGTTTGATTTTAATTAAACTGATTTTCATAATGCAGATTGGATCGTTTTGATTCGTGTTTCTGCGGTTAAAAAAGCTGTGACCGTCCCGCTGATGTGATTGTCCGGTGATGGATGAAAGTGGAAGGCACCAATTTACACGATTGTCGAATGTAATGTGTGTGTGCAGGCCTGCCGTTTGTGTTTGTAGTTAATATAAAGGGGAATATTGAGTAAAGTGAATACACAAAGTTAATACTGATACTTAGCATTTTTTAAGTAAATACTTGCGACTAAGTGAATAAAACAAACGATTTTATAGTTACTTGCTCTTTAAAGTAATTACTTAAACAAATAGTATGTTACGTTACAAGCCCGGTAAATAGGGGTTTTCAGGAAAACCCTACCAGGCGAGTTACGTACGATATTTTTCACTATACTACACCGAAAAAGTAAAATACTTTTAATCTAAAAAAAAACAATTAAAACATGATTGATTTTTCTGTTATTTTTCCATTGACAAAATCAATCAGCTGATTATATAAAACTGATATATTTATTCTTATTTGTAAAATCAGCTGGAGCACTATAAAATCAACTGGTGCACCGTAAAATTTACTGCACGGAAAATAAGGATTTAGGCCTACTCCTTGTCTACGAACAGGTATAGAAAACAGCTGTTTTCGGTGCAGTATAATGAAAAAATAGTGTCAGGCAACTACACGAAAAAAAACTTTTTCCCCCCAGTAATTACTTAATGTGGGTGAATAACCGCTTACTTTTACTTTAAGTTTTCCTAAGACCTACCTAGATGTCAGAAGAACAACTACAATGGCAATTTACATTAATTTACGGAATAGAAACACTTTCAAATAATGTCAGACTATTGATCAGGACGACTATAAAACTTTACTCCGTTTCGAGAAAAAGAGCGTAGAACATTTCAGTCATATTATTTAGGAGAATCGTACGAAAAAGATGCGGTGCTTTAACAATGCAAGAACGCATGGCGTTATTTTTAAGATATCTTACCGATCCCGGGTTTCAAGTAGGTGTTGCGCAGGATTTTGGGGTAGTACATCTGTATGCAAAACATTTGATTTCGTATTAAATGCAATCAAAGACAAAGCACGCGATCGTATTCACTTCCCGCATGGTGTAATGGAAATGTATAACGCAAAACAGAAATGGACTTCGCGATTAAAATTTCCTAACTTTATTGGACTGTACTCAAATTGAAACAAAAAAACCTACAACGTTCAGCGATTGTTATATTAAGGGGGGCTACCCTGTCCACCATATTGAATCTGATTTCCGTAAGAGCAATGCTGCAGAATAAGTCATTTTCCCGTTAATTCGTGGAATAAATTTAAAAATTTGATTTTATTTCAAAATAGTCCTACTGTCATATGAGGATGTTGATTGCTGAATACATTTTCAAAAATAATTTTCTTGTTTTCATAAACGTATGATATAAATAGTAAAAAGTAGTAAACTGTATTAATTTTTTACTCAGTTGCAAAAAGAGATATTGCAAAAAACTTTAGCAATCAACACCCACAATCTATTTTACTTTAAGGAAAAAAATACAGCTTTTGTTTTTTGAAGAAAATAACACCAAAATATGCTTAAAGGTGAAGGTATGGTTAGGTTATTTTAACAATGAAATCCGTTGCCAACTTCGTCGTTTTGAATTTAGCCTTAATATAAAGTTACTTGCGATGTGGACGAAAAAATCATCAGCATCGACGCCAGCTGGATATGTTTGATGTTCAACATTTTCTTCATTTTTCCTGTTGAAGTCTCACTTTCCGAATATTTTTCATAATCTTCTTTAATTCTGATTCATGCATTCTCTTTTTCTTTCATTCCTGCCACCACTGATCTTTTCATTAAGACTTCGTTATTTTAAAAAGCGTTTACGAAGCAATTCCGTCTTTCTTCTAGTGAAACTTTCGAATCTAGTTTTAAGATCTAACAAACTGTGTTTCTACTTATAATTAAATAAATACCTTATTTATACAACTGCTCGCAGTCCAGTAAACATTGTTTAGTAATCGGTGACGACCGTTTCGCCTATTTTATTCAGGCACTGTCAAAACGAAACTTGTTATGTTATAGGCTAGCATTTAATTTAAATGATCGTCAACTTTTAAATTACACAAGACACACAAAACAACAGATTAACATACATCACAACAGTTTGAATCACAAAACTTCATTTAAAATATATCGCAATGTTAATACTATCATATAAGATGGACACACGTGTTCACTAGTTAATTGCTTAGTCAGTACTGCTGAGAAAGTTAAAAAATAAGGTATTTATTTAATTATATGTATATTATAACCAGTTCATAAGGCAGAACAACAAAAACAGTTATAAATTGTGTTTCGCTGTTGCTACCTGAACTTGAAATGATTGCCGTAAGTTTTTTAACAGTCGAGATTTTATATGATTTATTCTCTACAATTTGTTCTAATAATATTTAATTTTTGGGTAATTCATATATTTCTAAATTACTATTCAAAATAGGTCTAGTTTTGTTAGAAATCTTGTAGTAGGAACATAAAAACAAGAGTTTGAAATTGATATATATTTTTATGATTGCAAAACGTACCAAAATGGCTTGGCATTGCATTGACAGTTATAGGGTTAAGAGTCCTTCTACCTATCAATATTTTAAAAACATACGGTACTTCAAATTGTTATTTTAATTTATGCAACTGTAGGCTAGACATTAATAATGTAATATTTTATGTAGAAAACAATAGTAAAAATCTCAAATAATATTTGGTCTTCCTACTTGTTCAGCAATGGCTACCCATATATATTATCTTTTGCACGCAGGTCCTTGTATAGAATGTGCTTTAAATCTTACATAGGTGGATGTAATGTTACAGCTTCAATTAATTTACCATCTTCTTCGGAAGAAAGGTGAAGTTTTGGATGACACATCTTTTCACAACGTAATAATAAAGATTTGTTCACTGCTATTATATCTGCTCCAGAACCAGACGCTCGTTATAGACGCTAGCGACTCTAGCGATAATCGCTAGAACGAGGCCGTTTCAACAATGCAAAGCAGGCGCCCGCGATTATCGCAGGGCGACGATCGCACCAGTCGCTTCAATCACAGCGTACTTAAGAAAATAAGAAAATAGTTTATCATGTATTATTACAAGGCTAAATTTGTAAATAATGTCCAAGAATCGAACAGATATCTATTGGGAAGAAAGCTGCGTTATGAGACGAGGAATAGCGGTTTGCCACTGCGCAAACAAGACTTTTGTTTAAAGTCAGATGAGAGTTATTACAACTTAATTGTAGATCTACACTTTTAAATAACAACGACGAGGATGTTGAAGATCTGATGTTATATGCTCAGTGTGCAGCCAAGGAGAGAAGGAGGATTTACATCACTCCTTGTTGTTCGTTCGAGATATGAGGATTTAAGAAAAAGTACATTATGTTTGGTGAAGAAAAAGTAGACACAATCAGCTGAACGGAAACGATTGGAGTTTGTTGGCTGATTTTATTGAATTTCAGAGTTGGAATTATGTAGTAAATTTATTTTCTTGTAATTTTGAAGTACAATTATCATTTTATATCAACATTAGCCATAGAAGTATATTGTTTAAGGTATTGGTCATAAAGCATCCATGCTTTATATTTCAGTAGAAAAAACAAATTAAATATTTGAGTTCTTTTATTTTTGTTACTATGTCTAAGCTAAGTAGGCATACTCTTCGAGTATGATTTATAGAAAGCATAAACATTATGTATAATAATTTATAATGTGTTTCTTGTAACTCTATGACGGCTCAGGCCATTTAATTGGTTTTTATATATTTTATTATGAAGAATTGTAATGATTATTTGTGTCATTTTTTTAGTTAATAAAAACATAAAAAACTTAAGTAACTTAAGGGGAATATGAAACGCACTTCCTACAGTAAATAGTTTTCTAACATTGATTTTGCTAATTATAAATCAAATATATATAGAAACTCCTGATTTTATGGATTAAGGCTTAAAAGAAAACAATTAGAAATTTTGAGACTTATCAGTGACATTTTTGTTTTATTTAGGTATCAAAATGAATTTAGAATTTTATAAAATTTTCTAATTTTAGCTGAATTACTTTCAGAAATATAAGGACGACTAGTGGGTGGGTGATAAACATTTTAGATAATATATTCAAAACTTCATGTGTCACACACCTCTTTAAAAAATTTAGGTAGATTATTTTTTAATATCTATATATATATAACTGGCTTTGTCCTGGCTGACTGACTGACTGAATGCCTAACTGATATAAAATCTACGTAGAACAAAAACTACTAAAGATAAAAAAATACGAAAATTGAAAATGAAATAATATCATTCAGAACTATGCGGCAATGTATCGGATGTTCGTTCTATAGCTAAATATAAGAAAAATGTTCATATAAACATAGGCCCAAAAACGCTTCGTTTTCCAGATATCCGCTTTTTAGAGAATTTCCATAGGGAAAATGAGCTATTGCAGTGGCCCTTATGGTAAGACCCAAGGTCGGGAGTAGCAAATGAGCACCGATCATGGTCCCCAGAACACGTTTTGGGGGTTAAAAAAAATTTATATATATGTGTTCGCACTCTAGCGGCCGTATTTTAAGTCCTATTTGGTTCAAGTTTGGTACACATGTTGGTTGTCTATGTGGCTCGGACGAGTTCGTTTGCCAAAAAAATCCAACAACCGGAAGTACGTTTTTTGACCGGAAGTAACAATTGTTTTTGATTTTTGCTACGAGAATTAAATTTTTTTAGAGTTTTTTCTAAAAATATAAATGTAGGGTGTTATTCTGCACATTTTGTTTTTTTACGCGACCTTATAGCTCGCTTGGTTCCCCCAAAATCGATCAAAACGTAAATTACCATAAAAGTACCCGGTTCGAAGTCAAGTGTGCAAACTCGCGAGGCCATTAGGCGCAAACAAATTCTACTAATATATTGCATACACACAGACAGCTGTTCAACGCCTTCTTGAGCAGACCTATTTCCCAAATTGTTGGTTGAAACCCTAAAACATAGGCCTATAAACTTGATTTTGGAAATTTGCTCAACTCACGTCAGCGGTCCAGCTGCGTGGTGGAATTACTTAATATATAATTCATATCTAGAACTGTCAAAACAGTCAAAACAATCGGATGAAGGATAATAGTTAAGTTAAAGATAATAAACTAACATCACATGTATATACAATATTGTTATACTTACTGTGTTGGTATAGGATGCAGAGTTGGACAAACTAATCATTACACATAACTTAACTATTATCCTTCATCCGGTATAAATTACAATTATTAGATGACCAAAATTGTAAATTATACATTTTTATTAAAGATATTTGCTTATAAACAAGACGGAAAATCATTATTTTCAATCGAGTCACTTGATAGCAGTCAAACATCGAGGCGAATTTTGTAACCAACTAACTGAACATTGGAGTTTTCTGCAAATTTAAATGTCGTGCGCACATGGCGGAAATTGAAAATAAGACAGTCATTAGTAAAAACAGTGAATACAAGCGATATTCTAGTCGCTCTCGAGCGCTTTACCAAAATATACCAAGCCTTCTCAAGGCTGACTCCGCTTACTGAATTGCACACCCTTGAAAGACTATAAAAAAGTAAATTTTCAAGAGATTTAAAAGACTTGTGTAAAAACAATAAAGCCACAATCGGTTAACGCAGGTATTTAAACGTGAATTAGCCTCCCCTGTAAACACTTTAGACGTTATTAAAGAAAACCGAGAACATAATACCCCCTCGAGGGTTGATATATTTAATTGTAAAAGACAGACGATAAAAAATTAGTAAGAAATGAAATTAAGGGTTCATTACTTAGACGATGAGGGTGCGGGGCCTAATTTGAGGGATGGTGGCGCCCCTTAACTGAGGGTTGAGGAAATATGATTAAAAACTCCGCCCTGTGAAGCGCCTTGTCTTCAACAACGTGGAAACAAAGTATCGCGACCAGTAGACCCACTCGTTAACAAGCGAGAGGGGAGACGAAATCTAAAAACAAACTTGTTTCAATCATTTCAGACTGTCGAAAAACAATCATTTCAGATTCTAACCTAAATATAAACTAAACTGTCCTCTTTACAATAATATTATTAGGAAGCTAAATACAGGGCTATTTAGGAAGAAACAGATAAAAATTCAGGACGTGTTCTACTATAGTATTATACTACTAATGAAAATACAGAAAAAGGTTCATATAAATATAGATACGGAAATGCTTTGTTTTTCAGTTATCCACCATGATATTAAAAAAAAAAAATACTTAATATCTTTGGATGTAAGAAATATATTGAACGCAAATTTTGGATACAAATTTGATATATCTTTCACCCATGTCAAAAAAAACCAAAACTTTTTTTCATATATTTTCAAAACGAAGGCCGTTAAAAATTTGTACTGTAAAATATCTCGAAAACCACGCTAACTTTACAAAAAAAATTCAAGAAACAAAATCTTTCCTTTTTTTAAAGGCATCTAGAGTATCGCTCGTATACAGTTTTGTTTTTGCTAATGCCGGTCTTATTTTTAATTTCCGCCATTTGCGTATGACATTTAAATGAAAGAGCACTAAAGAATACCGTTGCGTAGCGGCGAATAGGATGGGCGCGCAGCGTTGCCATATCTACTAGCCTCGAACACTCCTGGTACCGCTCGAGGCTTGAGCGCACAGTTTAAAGAATTATAAATGCGTTGAGTCAGCCGCGTTCAGTTAGAAGCGCGTGACAACGTCGCACTAAGGCGATTGGAGCGTTCAAGGTCTCGGTGAACACAAGCCCGTCCCTCAACGGTATTCTTTCGTGGTCTTTACTGCAATGTACAGTTTGTAGGTAAAAAAATTCACTACTGTTTTACTACTATCAACTCGACTGAAAATCATGTTTTTCGTCTTGTTTATAAGAAAATATCTTTAATACAAATGTATAATTAAAGAATTTTGTCACCTACGAATTATAATTTAGATGTTTTTGAACAATTTCCTGCAAATTGCAAAAGATAATCTTCAAAATTCGACGAAAGATGAGTAATATTAAAGACGACTGTATGGTATGTCTTAGTATTGCGCAGGCTAAAGACTGAGCGCGTAAACGTTAAGTTGTTGTTATTTGTTAAGATTGTACAAATTTTATTTTAACTGATTAGTTTTTATTGAACTTATAATTTGTTTGCTTTTGGTTTTTATGTACGCTCCAAACTGTAGGCCTACTAGGTAATACCATTGTATTTGGATAACCTAATAGAACTCCGATCCAATGCAATATTTTGTTCCACTGGAAATTCGTCTTTTTTGGCGCTATCTATTGGGGAAACGAAGGAAGCTGTTTGAAACACCAATGCTACCAATGCTTTCTCCCTAGCGCTACCTCGCGGCGCGATCATGTACTATTTTCGCGACAACCTTTTTTCCGGCACACAGCCCCCCGTATGGATGCAAGATCTATTTATTATTCATGATCTATGGTAATACTGACCTAACCAGGCTTTCGCTACAAATACTTACTCCCACCA
>JAGFPH010009487.1:31830-46683 GCA_018207615.1 Philaenus spumarius | reverse complement strand
TATTGCCCATGATTAAACAAAATCGTTTGGTTTTCAGGTGATGCTGCGCAGAAAAAGTGGAAATATTTACGAGATTATTTCCGAGCTGAGTGTGCCAAGACACCGAAACCGAAATCTGGGGATCAAGGAGGAAACAAATTATTCAAGTCGAACTGGCCACACTATGAGTCAATGAAGTTTCTCCTAAATCAAATGAAGAATAGATCTTCCACTGGTAATCTTACTCAACGCACTTCCACTTCCTCACGACCTCTCCAGTCACAAACAAATTCTCCGCGATCAATAAGCCCGACTGGTACTATCATGGTTGAACCAGTAGACCAGGTAGGTGAATTTACAGAAATGAATCATGGACCTGACGATGACAACGAAACTGCTGCCGATGACCTTGAACAAGAAGCGCTTGATGAAACGTTTGTTGAAGAACCTAGATACTCCATTCCTAGCAGAAAACGAAGAAATCGAAATGAAGCCATTGGTAACGCTTTTATCGAGATTGAAAAACAAAAATTAGACATTTTAAAGGCGAGAAAAGTTGAACCAGTCATTGAGCCAACCCTAATGGATGAAGACAAAAACTTCTTCTTTAGCCTGCTTCCACATGTCAAATCAATCAGACCAGAGCGTAAATTGCTCTTTAGAGGACAGGTACAAGATTTAGTTCAACGTTTTGCTTATTCTGATGACTACGTCTTCCGACCTGTCTCAAACAGACCAATCACCTCAACCAACACTACTAGTAGAAGCACACCATCGACGCTTGATTCTTCGCTCGAATACTTCCCAAGTGCAACCTCAATTGAAATAGAACAACTGCAGGCGAATGACTCTCCTGTTATGACACAGCCTCCTTCCCAATCACTACTGGAAGAAAACCATCAGTATGAAGAAGACTATAGAAAATACCACAATTTGTAGATGTGATTTCAGTTCCTATCATTGGTTTATGCAGTTGTAATTTTCTGTTAAAATTTTGCTTATCATTGATTATTAAAATAACATTTTGTAACAAATGCCTACGTATTTATATCCTCGTTATTTTTTCATTATTTTTGAATTTTGTAATTTAGAAATACTTGTAATAACATTAAAAAGTTATCATTTCTGAAAGAATTAAATCATTGAAATGAGGTCCTTCATACGGTTCAAAAAAAGTGTATCAAGAGTCACAGCTTCAATAACAACATTCGGGCTACTGAAAGCTGTTATAATTTTCAGCCTAGGATTAAAAATTGACATGTCTGAATGATAAGTAATTATCAACACTAGTAAAATTTCAAAACCCGTATAATCAAACTAATTATCAATTAGTTACCGTAAACGAAACACTTTTTTTTGAGGGCCGTAATATGAAGGTAGTAACAAGATATTAAAATAATAAACAAATCAAATTTATTCACCAGAAATTTATTTACAACAATATTACAGCAATACAGTTATCAAAGTTGTTAAGTGTTGAATTACACATGTCATTTACCAGAGGTTTTACACACAGTTTGTGTTCCGTCACAGTTAAAGCTCTTAAGATCAATTAAGATACATTTTATTTACAATTCAAAGCTCCTTCAATAGTAAAGTATAGATTAAAAAGTAAAATGAAAAAACAAAATAAAAATTAAACTGTTTGAAAAACTTAAATGAAAACAGTTTATAGAACTTGTTTCTCTTGATTCTCATGGCACCTTGTTCTCAGTTTTTAAATTCTATAGGATTCGCACTGAAATACATTTTCAGTAAGTCACGTACTTGTTTTGCATGTGTTGGATGACGACCTCTAACACAACCATGGTTCAAAGTCATTTTGCTAGGAAATGGTATAATCTCCTTCAAGTGATGTTCGATACCTTCACGGTCAATTATTGCGTTTTGTAACACACAGCAACATTTTATTATCTTGTCGGCAGTTGTTTCTTTTGTCTCTATTGCTTTTGAAAATATTCTCCATTTGGCATACAAAATTCCAAAAGCACATTCCACCGATTTTCTTGCCCTCGAGTGTCTTTTGTTGTACATTTCTTCATCGGGTAGTAGGTTAGCCTCATTGTAGGGTTTCATTAGATTTTCCATCAAAGGATAAGCATCATCTCCAAGTAGAACAAGAGGAGTTTGAATGTTTGATAAAGGTAGAGTCTTATAGGGAAGCTGAAGGTCGTTGTTTTTAAGGGTTTGATAAATGTCGGATGTACGGAATGTTCCACCATCACTCTGTTTGCCAAAACCTCCTACGTCTATAGTAGTGAAACGATAGTTGCTGTCTGCCACACCTTGTAAAACAACCGAAAAGAAATGCTTATAGTTGTAAAACATTGTGCCTGAATCTGCTGATGCAATAATCCTCACATGTTTACCATCTATACATCCTATACAGTTTGGGTAGTTCCACATTTGTTCGAAATCTTTAGCTATGTTTTCAAAATCCTTTGCAGTTGGTACCGGCATATGTATAGGTTGCAACACCTCCCACAAAGCTTCGACAGTCTCTTTTACAATACTTCCTACGGTTGAAGCACCCATCCTAAATGAAAAAGATAGGCTCTTGAAAGATGTGCCAGTCGCTAAGTAACGCAGGGTTACAACGAGCCGTTCCTCCTGTGTAATGGGATTGGAGTGCAAATTACACCAGTTCTTCTGCAGTTTGGGTGATACTAAACCTTCGATGTAATCAAATGTTTCAATGCCCATCCGAAGGTATTCAAAAAACCTTTCTGGGTAGTTTCTCAATGTTTTGTACAGGTGATAAAACTCACCATAGTCTTCTCTTTCCATGTTGACAGGATGCACTTGAAACTCACGGTCATTTAACATTAAAAACCACTTCATAGCGTTACTTTCAAGCAGCAGCATTTCATCTAGTGCTTCCATGTTGAACGACAACAAGCTACTAAGCGTATAAGCGTACAGCGCTATTGTGTGACCCCCCTCGTTCCAGCCAGGTACTCATCTAGTAAGCGAGTAAGCTACCATCCCGGCTACCAGCGTACATCCCGGCTCCACCCTGTTTGTACCTTTACTATCGGTATAAATATTCCGTGTAAAGTAAAAGATAGTTTATCAGCACCACCTAGGAGCGGTTATAACAAAAATGTACCTTCATCAGCGCCATCTAGGAGTGGTTATATGAAGCTTGCTTGGTTGCTCTTAAGTTTGAATCTGTATGATTTGTATGTGTGAGAAGTTTATAATAACTTAGATCAGTTCTTATTAAGTTATTTATTCTAAGTTCTGTATCTCATAAACAATTGTAGTCACAGATGATTTAAAAATACCACTTGAAAGATAAAAGTCTAATGAATCCAATGCTGTGATGATCTTTGTGACAATTGACAACTGTGAGGAGTTGCAGACGGTTGAAAATGATGATATTTTACGTTTTTAACATCTCGATATCGCACAGAAAACAACTGTTTGACATTCTACAATTTTGAAACGATGATTACGTATGTAAAAATACGTTTTACGAAAAAGTTTTAAATACAAAAGTTAAAGTTTAATTCATTTTATTTCCAACGGTGACGGTTTTATTACGATTGGGTAATTCCAAGTGAATTAATTAATCGAAAATGCAAATGTATGCAAATTCTCGCTAATTGTCAAAATAGCTGCATCTTGCGCCTGAGAGAACGTCACTTTGGGCAGTCTGCCACTGGGAGGGTTAATGAACAATTAGAAAAATATAGATTTGAATTGATAAGAACATTTTTATTTATGTGGTAAATGATAAAAATAGTAATGTTTATCATATGGAATAACTTTTTTTTACATTAATTCAAAACCTGGAGGTGTTTGAATTTCAATTCTGCTCTATTGAAAGTCTTGCTGAATAAAGGGATTTGTAGTTAAAGCTGTAAAGTCTTGTTCTGTAGTTTTGGTAACTGCTTAAAATATTCACTGAATTCCAACTTATAATAAATTAGACAATTATTATACTCATTTAGCAAATGACGTGAACATTTTTGGTCCACTAGACTCTTTTAGTGTCTTCAAATTTGAAAATTATCTTCAAATTTAAAAAAAAAATTAAGAAACTGTGCTTTACCTCTCCAGCAAATCGTAAGAAGGGTTTTAGAAGAGAGGTCCATCCCAACGGGACATAAATCATTTTCTGAAGCAAAGAAGTATGCAGAAGAAGCACACAATGAAGGCCATTTAGTTGATGGTTGTTCAGACCCCCAGTTCAAAAAGTTTAGACTTAAAAATATCACATTTCCAATATCAGAAAGAGACAATTGTGTACAGTTAAAGGATGGTATCATTTGCATAGTGGAAAACGTAGCAACTTCCAACAACACCATCGTAGTAATGTTAGGAAAGAAGTTTTCAAGAAAAAACAAATTTTTCAACAAGCCGAAACTCCACTGATGTTGGTATTTTCAAAGTATGTGAAAGTATGTGTACAGTAGGAGATGTACATGGAGCATTAATGATGTAGTTTACAAAGCCCTGAAATTCCCAATCGACACAACATTTCACTACATTGCTGTTCTCTTACTTCATGAGTAATGTAATTGGTTAGTATCTTAATGTTATATTTGTTTTATGTTATGATTGTATTATTAATTATTCTTTATTACTATACATGGTTTATTTAGACGGTTACTTTTTTTAGAATTAGTGCTTTCCCTTTGGTTTATAATTAACATTTGGGTTTATAAGTTGAGTTTGGTTTTTTATTGATACAGATTTATAAAATTTACAGAAAAACATTAAAAGTTCAATGCCAGTCTTAAAGACTAGATGTCTCAAAACAGAAACTAAAAAACAAATATAATACACTTTTAAATAATGTTAACTAGGCCCGAATTTCCTGGAATTTATGTTTTGATCAAAGATAAAATGCTCATGCAGTTGTGTAGTGACTAGGTTATGTTATTAGACTACTATCAGTACTTTTTCCATGATGGAGACACCTACTAATTTTTATACAGTATTGCTGATTATGTGGTTATTATAAATGGGATATAGGGCCTTGGCCTATTTAATAAACTTAATGAGATTTTTTCCAGAACTAAGATGGAGGACATTGAAGAGTTCGTGGTTGTCGAATTTGTGGCAACTGAAGAAGTCAGCACTATTCGATATGCTTGGCAATAGTCCAAGCGAATGTTACTGGCCAGACCGTAACCCGAGATCGGCGCCTAGTAAAGGGATAGGCCCAGACAAGACGAACTGGGAGAAGTGGAACATAAGAATCCTTGATTACTATGGTAAGCTTTTACCATATATTAAATAGTAGGGTATCTATTGTAATACATGTGAGTTTCAGGGATTTAATAACGTAAAAAGGGGTATAACGTAAAGGGAGGAACAAAGTAAATTTTGGATGATTTAGCCTATGTTAAAGATCACATTTTTGTAGAAAATTAATAAACATAGAAATCCAAAGGGGAATGCAGACAAACTCATTTTTAGAACAATAAACTCATAAAAAGTTGTTTAAAAAAGTAAATTTCATTCAAATTCAAGAGACAAACAATTCACATAATTATTAAATATAATATGATTACGTCATAGGAAGATAGCCTCAAGCGACGGGTGCAGTTCATATTTAAACAGATATTTAGCCTCGAAACATAGATGAAGTGAACAGATGCAAACAAGAAGACGTTTGTGATTGGTTGAAACCATTCACGTGAGATGACATCATCATGAATTACATCGCCGGATGGAGCAAAGCTTCTTTCTCACTTGCTGCTAAGTCGTGGTACCGATCACACGTATTGGTAGTGTGCTGGTGAAATGTTGTAAAAGTACCAAAATTGCGGTATTTCGAAAAGAAATACGAGTGAAACATGTTACATCGTTAGTAGAGACAGTGTTTTGTAGAAAAAACGTAAAACAGTGAAATTCGTACGAGGGAAGTCAAAGTAAATGACTTTGAAAGTTTTTTGAAAATGTGCGTGATGGAAAGCTATCTTATAATGGCCGATAGCATGGGTATCTTCTTGAACAGTACAATGGTATAAATGGTGAACTATGCATATTAGGGTGGGCCGAAAAAAGGTTTTATTTTTTTTTCTTAATGCTATACCGAAAAAATCTTGTCTCTATGATAGGTAATCAAAATGCAACAAAGAAAAAAAAATTATATCTAACCTCCAGCTAGCGCACTACACTTGAAATTTCAAAATTTCACTAAAATCACATGATTTTCAAATGTTGTTGAAAGCATTTTAATATCTGCATATTGGGCTGCTACAGTGATAGTCTTTTACAGTAGAGTTATAAAAGCACAATAAATAATTTGAAAAGTATAATTTTATTAATCTGAGGTAGCGCAATGGACATGAAAATGACGCATTATAGAGTCAAGTGCAGATTACGACTGTGCGTTCGGGCTCCCCCCACCCATACTCTCTCCACCCACAATGCACTGCGCGGGGAAACCAACGCGACGGCCATTGTATGTTCACTGTTACTCGGCAGTTTACGTCTGCAGACGCTTTTAGTCTGACGTGTAGTCGCTGTGAGTTGATGGTGTAAATTAAGTTTATAGTTTTGTGAGTGAAGTTTAAGTTTACATTGGCGTGCGTTATGGCTGTTGCCAAGAAAATAACTCGCAGTGATTTTGACTGTCCATTGTTTGGCTGCCCAAGGGAATTGCCTGTGAGTAAGCTTCCAACTTACAAAGATGTCCTTAATAGCTGTTTCCACGAACAGTACATCCTAGCATTAGAAAGTAACAAGCCTATTAGTTTCTCTCAGATATCTAATATTGTCGCTCCAAAAGTAAAAGCTGTCTTTGGCAAAGCATCAATACCAACAGTGACGCAATACAGAATTGTTCAATTGATAAATTCATACCACAATAGGTACCTTAATCTTATGAAATCCTTTAAGCGTGACAAGGAAAAAGACAAGTACAAACAGACAATTGAGGAATTCAAGCATCAGGCTTTATCAATTTCTGATGTATCTGCATGTAAATGTAAAATAACGTACTACTGTAACTGCAAAAAGGTCCCTGAGATTTGTGAGTGCCCTTTATCAATTTCATGTAAATGTGAAAAAGATTAAAAAATTCCGGTGCTTGAACTTAAGTTTATGTATTTCCAAAGAAATCTTGGACTAGGAAAAATTGGAAATTTAGACAAGAAGGAGTCGAAAAAAATTACCAACAGACTGCAACGTAAGGCAATACAAAATCAGGTTGTGTCGTCTAACATTCCATTAGTTTCACATTCGCAGCCTTCATGCTCTAAGGATGCAACGAAACCAAGAATAGGTTGAGACGAAATCTCAATGGAAGAGGAAGAGTCTGATAGTTCCGATGAACACTGTATTCCGAGCAAACAGCCGTGGCAAATGCGGGTACAATTAAAAAATACCGCATTGGCCAGTGACCGATTTGGTGTTACGGACAGGGCAACAGCTGCTATTGCCTCCAGTGTACTGCATGACCTTGGTCTTGCAACGAAAGAGAATGCTTCCCTCATAATAGATAAAAACAAGGTTAGGAGGGATAAAGATTCATTCAGATCAAATCTGCAATATATGATCAAAAAAGAGCCAAACGTGATACAAGGGCTATACTTTGATGGCCGAAAGAATAATACTTTGAAAATTGATAAAGTAAACAACAAATGCTTCAGCAAAACGGCAAAAGAGGAACACTACTCAATCATTAAAGAACCTGGCTCAATTTATGTTGGCCATGTATCACCAACTACTGGAACTTCAAAGGACATTGCCAGTGCTATATTGGATTTCTTGAAAGAATCAAATTTTTCGCTAGATGAGCTTGATGTAATTGGATGCGATGGTACCATCACTAACACGGGCTGGAAAACTGGTGTAATTCGTACGATCGAAGAAGAAATTAAAAGACCACTGCAGTGGGGAGTTTGCCTTTTGCACTTGAATGAATTGCCGTTCAGGCACTTGTTTCAAACTTTGGATGGTGAGACGACTGGCCCAAAATCTTTTAGTGGTCCTATTGGCTCACAACTTAAAAATTGTGAAAAACTTCCAGTTAAAACATTTCAAAGAATTGATTGTGAGATTCCAGATATTGAACGATCTATTTTAAGCAAAGACCAACAATATCTCCTGGACATAAGTTCGGCTTTAAAGTCTGGCACCTGCGCGGTAGACTTGGCAATTCGTGAACCAGGTCCTTTCTCCCATTCCCGATGGCTGACAACAGCAAACAGAGTTCTTCGTCTGTACATAAGTGTTGTAATAAGTCCCTCTGAAGAGCACCACATTTTGGTACGATTTATACTTAAATCGTACATGCCAGTATGGTTTAAGATTAAAAAAAGTAAGTACCTTACAGATGGACCAAACCATGTTTTTGATTTAATAAAATCTTCAAGATTCCTGTCCGAAAACTTAATTAAGGTGATTGATCCAGTGATTGAAAGAAATGCGTTTTTCGCGCATCCAGAAAACTTGCTCCTTAGTATGATTGTTGATGAACGGGCCCATACCAGAGAGTTAGGGCTTAGAAGAATCATAAAAGCAAGGGCCGCAGCTTTCAAAAAAAAGGTAATCCCAACTTTTAAACCCCCAAAACTCAACTTCCAGGCAAAAGAATATTACGAAATTATTGATTGGACTACTACTGCTATTTATCCACCACCACTGTTGAGAAGAGTATCTGACGAAGAAATGTGGGACAAGATTTTAACTGCCAACACAGCAAAAGAATGGAACTTCCATAAATTTCCGTGTCACACGCAAGCGGTGGAGCACTGTGTGAAATTGGTGACTGAAGCCTCCTCAAAACTTGTTGGTGCCAAGAACAGAGATGGTTTCATCCGAACAACGCTGCTATCAAGAGCTTCAATGCCAAGTTTTTCAAGCAAACCTGATTTCAAAGTTCAAAATATGTAAAGGACTATTCTGTGAGAAGCACAATACAGTTTTGAAGTGTGGGAATTAAAAATTTGTATTTAACAAAACATTTTAAAATTAATAAACCCTTTTGGAGAAATGTAAATTGCCTATTTATTTAATTATTTATTTTTCCTACAGGTAATTGTTCTATCAATATTATAGATATAAAAACACATGAGTAGTGGGTTAAAAAAAATTAATGCTGCAATGCACTACAGCCGATTAACACTCTAAAAGTGATAAATTTACTATATTGAAGTCCTTTGCGCTACCTCAAATCTAAAAAATGTAACATTTTCAATAACTCATTGTGTTTTAATAACTGTTATATAAATGATTTTCACTATAGCAGTCCAATATCTAGCGGTTTGAATAATTTTAAAAAAAATTAGAAAATTCTGTGATTGTAGTGAAATTTTGAAATTTCAAGTGTACTGCGCTAGCTGGAGGTTAGATATAATTTTTTTTCTTTGTTGCATTTTGATTATCTATCATAGAGACAAGTTTTTTTCGGTATAGCATTAAGGAAAAAAAATAAAACCTTTTTTCGGCCCACCCTAATGCATATACAAACCTAAAAGAACTAAATTCAGTGATTCAGTGAGGCTAAACTTTAATAAACTATAAACTTTTTCAGGGGGATATTTTTTTTTATAAATAAAACTAACGTAAATTCATTTTTGTTTGTAAGTTATAAAGTGCACTATAAAATCAGAAAACGTACGTAAGTAAAAAATTATATAAAAAGTAAGTCTGCATTCAAAGGTTTTAGATATTTTAAAATTGTTGTATGTTTAAATTTGATAGTAATAGTAAGAATGAGTGTTTGAGTGACTGCATTTCTAATATTAGCTATGGTTTGCCAAATTCATTTCATTTATTGTGTATGTTTGAAATTTAAAATGGGGCATTAAAAATATTAATGCCAACTATTATGTTTCGTTGATTTGAGTCTTTCCCTTCCTGGTAAAGTACTTCATGGTAAAATGAACCTTGTTAATAAAATTAGAGTCAATGTAGTTTTAAGTGGAATATAAAATGGCGTCAGTTATCGGCCGCAGCTGCAGGTTCCAGGGGATCTGTGTGTAGAACACAGATCTCGTCTTTCTGGAATCGACAGCGCAGTAGTTGATGACTGTACGCACAGATGAATAAACCAATCTGCCTAACAGAGATTTGGTAGTCGGCTGTGACAACCACAGATCTGGCGACAACATAACCTATTTTCAATTTTGGGGTTATGTTTGATTGTTTTTGTTATGGTTAAGGGAATAATGTTTTGTGGAATGGAAAGGTAATAAATAAATAAAGTAAAGTATACAAATTTAAAATATGATAGTACAAGTAATTGTTACGCAGCAAAAAGGTTATATTTTTAATTAATTGTTACGCAGCAAAAAGGTTATATTTTTAATTAATTTAACTTAGAAAAAACTTGTAAAAATTTGATTTATTTTATTTTTTTATTTTTATTAATAAATTTGTTTGTAAACGGCTGGCACACGACTGCACGTTACACTATTGGTTTTGTAAGTTATTTTTAAGTGCTTAACCTCTTTACTTTGAATTCATTATTGTTATTATAATTTTGTATAAATTGCTTAGTTGGATTGTAGACATAGTTTATTATTCTTAAAATTACTTTTGAGAAAATCAATATGAACTGTAATTAATGGACTTAAGAGTCTTTGATTGTTGCTGTGTTAGGCCTATGTAAAATTATTTTAAACTGTCAGTAGACTACTACTACCGTTCCAAGTATCATGGATCTTTACATGAACTTTTTATTTCAATTCAATTTAAAAAATTTTAAAATTTTGAATCTCCCATTCTTGACACATTTAATAGAAAGTTGTATCCTTTTTCGACATATCTACTTTTAGGTATATCAATTTTAAATAATTGTTGTAATAATATTACTAATCATCTTCTAAAAGCCCCACGCTGTGGGAGTCAATATTATAATCACAATAACTCTCCTAATCTCAATCAATTAAAGTTTCTATAAATAGATATTACTATAAAAAGGAAACATATCGATGGTGTTTAGGTAAAATGCTGTAACCCTCAAAATTTTCAAAATTTAGGTTATTGTCAATATTGATTCTGGCAACTTAATTACACATTCTAGTAAAAAGCTGTAAGCCTCAATAACCTCTAAACAAGAGAAAAGTACTAAAATATGACTGCTGTAACCCACATGGTTTGTAAAACTCAATTCGGTAAAATGATGTATGCCACAAAAAATGTGGCATAGTGTGATGTAAGCCTACAGCTGATTTCTAACAAAGGGAGGTTAAATGCTGTAACCCACAGTTTAGAATCAAGTCTATTGAGTTTTGTGTTTCATTTTAAGGCCTTGTAGGCCTATATTATTACTATAATTGATTATTAAGAGTTTTATTGTAATTTCAATTACTTTAATTATGTCTTTAAAACCTAAATTGAGGACTGAAAAGATCCTGAGACTTGCTGATGCTTCATTTAAAATCAATGAAGGTAAGTTAACCTCTTTACAGTAGTATAGTAGAATAGACTTTGAAATTATAACCGTATTATTAAATTAAAGTTTGTCTATAATAGCATAGATTTATAAAATAAAACGCGTATAGTTAATTTGTTTGTTATTGATTTACATAATTGTACTAATAAATTGTGTTTTTAATGGGCCTAGGCCTAGGCCAAAACATTATAGATAAAAATTAAAATAAAGAAATTTCCATTAATAAAGCTCTGCTGGAATTATTATTAATTTAGGTTTTGGGAAGGCATTGCCAAATACCTTATCTTATCTTGGTTAAAACTAATTTAAATATTGTTTTATTTAAATAACTATAAATACTACATAAACCTCCCCGTACCGCTTGTTTTTTTTTCATATTTCATTTAATGTAGCCTGTAATTATGTTTATTTACAGGGTTTAATTTAAGATAGTATCTGTATTTTTGCAAATCGTAATCTACCTCAGTATAAATATATTTACATGATAATTATGTTATTAATGCGTTTTGGCTTAATAAAACTTTATTTTTTCAGTTAATGTGACGCAGCTGAATCCACAAATTGTTAAAGAAGTAGATGATACTGCGAAACATGTTCAAGAACAAGTAGGCTTACACATTCAGGAGCCAGTAGAATACTTTGACTTAATTCCAGTACCTGGAAGTAGTAATGAAGAATACATACTGCAACCATCCATCGCTGGTGAAATTTATTTGGATGTGAGTACGACATGTAATCCGATAAGTATGGAGCTAAAGCCAGTTTCTCTTCAGGAAAATATTGATTATATGGACTGCACCCAAAGCAACCGCGATGAAAATTGTAAACTAGGTTCTGCAGATACTAATCAGGAAGAATTGATTGTTGGTGAAAGTGGAAAAAGGAAGTCTAAAGGAGTTAACAAAACTGACTTGCAGAAGTATAAAAAGAACAAAGGAGAGTGTTATATTGGAAGAACTAAAGCGCACAAACCAGCAAAAGCCATGAAAAGTGATCCATGTTTTCATAAAAATGTCAAAATTCTTGTTCTATTAAATTCAGTAAGACAGACAGGCTACACATTTTTAACTACTATTGGGAACTTCAAACCAGAGTTGAAAAGCAGGCTTTCTTAATTTCATGTGTAGAAGCTACAGAAATAAAAAGAAAATATACTCAGGGTTCTTCCCGAAGAAGTCGAAGTTTAAACTACTTTTTACCTAAAGATGGAAATAAAATAAAAGTATGTCAACAATTCATTTTAAAAACATTAGATGTTTCTCAAAGACTTTTACAATACTCTTATGATTCTAAGTCTGAATTAAACACTCCTAAGATTGATTTGAGAGGAAAAGTTACACCCCCGAATAAAACACCAGTTCATGATAGAAAGTATGCAGTTGATTTTATAAAAATGCTTCCTGCAGTGCCATCCCATTATTGCAGAGGTAGCACTAACAAGAAATACCTCCCCAGTGATTTTCGTAACTTATCAAATGTGTATAGGATTTATAAAAAAGACTGTGTAACTTCAAATAGGAAGTTTGTAGGGGAAAAGGTGTTCAAGGATATTTTTCGAAATGACTTTAATATAGGTATTCACAAACCAAAAAAAGATAAATGTGCATTGTGTTCCAAATATGAAGAAGAAACAGAACATGCTGAAGCGGACATTTTAAAATATCAACTTCATATAATAGAAAAGAAGGCGACAAATGCAAATTTTCTAAAAGATCAAGAAAGAGCAAAAACCGATTCTTCTTTCATTTGCTCATCATTTGACTTGCAAAAAGTTCTCAATACTCCTCACGGTGAAAATATGTTGCTGTACAGTATTACAGTCGTAAATATGCGGTATATAATCTTACATTTTACGAAAGTGGATCACGTGATGGTTTTTGTTTTGTCTGGGGTGAAGCTGATGGAAAAAGAGGGGCAAATGAAATTTCTTCAATTGTTTCCTTGTACTTAAAAAAAGTTGATGAACGTAAAAGTGTATCAGAAGTAGCTCTGTATTGTGATTCGTGTCCTGGACAAAACAAAAACCGACAATTATGGGCAGCTGTCTATACATTTTTACAGTTTGCAGAAAATATTAAAACTATTAATATAAACTATCTTCTTCCAGGACATACTTATATGCCTGTTGACTCAATGCATGCTTGTATTGAGTCAGCGTATAGAAAAAAATTGTATGGGCACCTTCTGAGTGGCCTACTATTTTAACTAATTGTAGAATAGTACCAAGACCATATAGTGAGGAGGTTTTGAATTATAAGTCATTCCGAAACTGGAAGGATATTCAAGAAAATTTATTTCCAAACACTTTGTTTTTTGCTGCAAATGGTAAAAAAGTTTCAATCAGAGAAGTACGTCGCATCATAATTAATAAAAATAACAAAGAGATAAATATAATAAATTCGTTCAAAGATGGAGCAAATGAGTATATTTGCAAAATTAGAGATGAAAGAAGGAGAGTAAATTTCGGTTTAAGTTCCATACGTCAAGCCTATACTGAAAGACTACCCATACCAGTTTTAAAATATTCAGATTTGTTAAATCTTTGTAAAAATGGTATAATTCCACAGCGCTATCACGAAGAATACAAAAAAATTCCCAATAAATCAACCGTTCCAGATAATTTACCAGAAACAGATGAAGAGGACGAAGAAAACTTTTGATATTTTAGGCCTAAGTAGTGAAACTTTAAATACTTTATTATTATAATTAACATTTAATTTAAGAAATTTGATTTATATTTAAGCATTTTGAATTGCAGATTTTAACATCGTTTAAAACACAATGACACAATGATTTTTTACGTTACTTAAAATTTAGTAAAGTAATTTTTATAGTTTTATAAAAGTGTCAATTATTTTAAATATATGTCTGAATAATTGTTTAGAGTATAATTTTTATCCACGAAGGGTTTACTGTCAATATTTAAATTTACTTTTTTAACTAGGCCTACATACAATAATAATGTGACAGATTTAATAATAAATAAAAACTACTGAAAAAAGTGTTATTCATTTTATATTCAACTTCCCAGAACTAATAATAATCTCTTGGTGCTCCTAAAAGACAGGTAGGTAAAATGCAGTATCCTACTTACTGCAAGCTGTAACTTTAAAATATGCGAACAGTAAATTGCTGTAACCCACATTTTCAGCACAAAATGTCAGTTATTTAATTTAATACTATAGGTAAACTTATGTTCTTAACATAGAAAAATGTATAAAAATTAAATACAATTTTGATAAAATTTTCAGTATAATTTGAAAAAAACATTTCAAATGGCAAGGTTTTTTGTTTACCATGAAAAATTTGTAAAGTGTGGGTTACAGCGTTTTAACAAAACACCATCGATATAATACATTTAATACGTCATTTAATTATGACCAAGAATTATGTTTATACATTAAAAGCTTCATATATCTATATAAATTAACATTGTTGGGTTCCTTAAAATTGCCTATTAAAATAGATTCAAATATAAATCTATTGATTTGCCATCGAAACTGATTAATATT
>JAGFPH010009487.1:12818-23049 GCA_018207615.1 Philaenus spumarius | reverse complement strand
TTTTTTTTTTTTTTTTTTTTGGTTTAAAGGCGAAAAACCTGGATGGTTATCATCGCCTGGATAACGAAGAGCATTCATATAATGCTCATACAATCACACACGGCAACAATGTAAACTTTTAATTTACACACACTACAGACGATACACTATAAAAACAAAAACAACGATAACAACAATAATTATACACTAACAACTTGTCACAGGGTTGTAAAGGGCCCTGTAACATAACAATGAATAAAACTCTAATTAACATAACAAGTAATAAATCTAAACATGGTATTTAAGTTACGTAAATGTATGTTGTTTCAAATGTTTCCAATTACATTCAACCGATGAAGGAATGCTAACACCATATTAATGGTTTGGGGGTCATCACCCAGCATCCTCTGAATGCAATTTGGTAGACAAAACCTCTTCCGAACATGTTTCAGCTTTTCACAATCTAGAAGTAGATGTTTAATTGAAAGAAGGTTTAAGCAGTAAGGACAAAGCGGCGGATCCCCCCGACGCATCAGAAATCCGTGGGTTAACCCAGAATGGCCAATGCGTAGGCGAGAAACCACCACTTCCTCTCGACGGCTTTTCCTCACCATTTAAATAACTCAAAACCCTATCTATGGTTAACTCCGGAAACTTAAACCAACTTATTCTGATTTCTTTCAACATGGGCACCTAGCCACAAAGTGAAAAACATTACACTTTTACAAAAATATGAGTTACAAAAATATGACACCATTTTTGAATATTTAGATAATTTGTTTGCAACAATTGAACCAATGCGTAATTTTACAGGAGAGGATAACTTAGTACCTTGGATAGAGGTAAACCGTTTAGAGAAAATAACGAGAAAGCGCAAGCAAGACACGAAAGAATTCAAGTTATTGCTAGCACCAGAAACCCAAGCGAGCGAAAGGAGTAAACGAGGACTTATAAATGCCGCGAAATAGCCTTAAAGTTTTTATTCGGTACAGCCACGGAAGGCGACTTGATAGAAATTAATAGCAAGGCGGAGGCCTTCTCAAAACGCGAAGACGCGATGATACATATAAATAAAGAACAGATTACGTTTATGCGACACGAACACGTGCAAGTCACCGACAATGCACAAGCAATAAAATTATTAAGCGCATACTTAGAAGGTATAGTTAACAGTACCATGGAATTCTATAATAAAACTATGACAGAGATACAAACCGTAAACATGCGAATTTGGCTACACACAAAACTTAGTTCTATCGTGCGAGAAATCGAACAAACCTTAAACCAAATTCAAACCGAAATGTTAATGTTGCAACAAAGTTTGGACGTAACAGCCAACGGAAAACTTAGTTCGAACTTAATAAAGCCTGTTATTTTAAAGCAAATTTTGGATCAAGTAACGCGACAATTAGGTAATCACTTATCTCTAATCAGTACCACTGAATTGGATCAAATGTATCTATATTATAGTTTGTGTGATGTACATGCTGTAGCGACAGACACTAAAATAAGATTAGTTGTAGACATACCTTTAAAAAATACAGACAGATTATTTCAATTGTATGTTGTAAAAGCTCTACCAATTTATAATGAAGAATTAAAACATTTCATAACTTTTAATGATAAAAGTAGTTTCTTTATGATTTCCGAAGATAAGATATTTCACTCCGAGCTTCAAGCAGCGGACCTGGAACGATGCAAGAAGGGCCTATACACTATATGCCCTTGGGACCTAGCTCTGTTCACACGAAAAGCGCCAACTTGTCTAGCTTCATTGTACTTTAGAGATACCGAAAGGGTACAACAAACATGCGATCGGGTGATTGTGTCCAATGATTTTGCACCTGTATTACACAGGGGCCCAAATAAAGGATTTTGGTTATACAGCGTGTCCAGCCCAGTGCACACTACCTGGAGGTGCAGGGTAAACAACAGTTACGAAGAAGTCAAAGAAACAATTATAAACGGAACAGGAGTTCTCGTGAGTGCCGGAAAATGTCACATTTTCTCGGAATATTTCAAGTTATTGCCTTATACGGAAGGAATCTCGTCAGACGAGATAGAACGAGATACCATAGTCGTTCCAACTATACCCTCATTCATTTCATTAAAAGAACGTCAAATAATACAAACACATCAGTCCATGGTCTTAGACAATCCAAGTCTAGCACAACAAAACAATTAATTTCCAAAAGGTTAGAAAACTCTGACCATCCTGTATCACTAGATGAGATATTACGACAATTAGAAGAAGTGGCGGAAAGTAAGAAACGCCCAACCGCAGATAACGATTATTATCTAAAGGCTAGCTTAGTCGCTGTAATCTTAACCATTTTAATTCTATGTTGTTGCTGGAGAAAATCAATATTTAAAGCTGTACACAGTTTCTATGATTGCTTAGAAAATCCTTTTATAGCCGAAGAATCTTATTCTCCTACTCTCATTTACCGTCCGTCGAGAAGAACTCGACACGATAATTTTGACCCCGAATATCAAGAGATGAGGCCCATGAAAGCGCCCAAACCCACTACGGACGCACAATCACTGCCAGCGCCATCTACATGGGACAGCCATGGTAAAAGGACCCAACACATCACTACAATAATAGAGGAAACAGAAGGAGCCACCCAAACAGAGCTAGCAAAAGGAGAAGAAACTACTCCTCAAAGGAAGAAGCCCTCCCCAACTCCAAAAACCTACTATGCCAGTTCTAAACTTTAAGTACAAAATGAAAGTGAATTGTGTAAAATGAGTATGTGAAACAAAGTGAAAATAATGTGCAAAGAGTACACAATTTGTTAATGTTCGTTAGTTATATAGAGAAAAACAATTATTAAGTCAAGTGAGCGGAGCACAAAAAGTGACCGCAAGTGGTCGTTTTCTGCCTCGCTTCATATTAAATGAGACCTAAAGATATGCTTACTTGTGCCGGATCCTCAAAATCCCCCTAGAGACACTTAAGAAGTGCAAAGAGTACAAATATGTACCTCTTATATTCACCCCAAAACTTAGGGAATTATTAAAAAAATGAGCTTGTATAATAACCATTTAGCCAATTTGAATTAGAATAAGAATATTACTAACCTGGGAAGAAAACGCTTAACTATTACAGTATTGCCAATTAAGCACAGAGATGACTAGTATGTAAGTATATACACGCTATGCAACCATAACCTCAGGTAATGAAAGAGAAATATATCTATGATAAAGCACACACCAGAGATTACTAGTTTTGTAAAAGTCAGTTGAACTTTTGGGAAAAGAATCCCATGTAATGCGATTTATTAGTTTTATAAAGTCGGATGGACTTTTGGGGAAAGGAATCCCACATACTGCGAATGAGTAATTTTGTAAAGTCGGATGGACTTTAGGGAAAGGAATCCCACGTAATAAGAGAATGGAATCTTAGAAAAGATTGCCACAATTAGTAAGAATATGTTTAGGAAGTGATTTCCTGTATTCTATGTTATCAAAGTAATTACTCAAGGTGTGGGCTAATGTCAAAAGAATATTGTCTCTGAATGTACACTAAGGAATGAAATAATCACAGTATAATTAAGTAAATGCACAGTAATAATAACTTGTAAGTAATAATATGCAAATTATGAAACTGTAAAGGGAAATGAAAATGTATGTCAATATCACTATATATGTTATAAATATAAACAAAAATCACAATACTCAGTAGCTAAATGTATAATTGTAAGAGATAAAAGAGATAAATGTATAATTGATAAGATGCACAATGTTTAATTAATATAATTTGATTAATGTATGTAACGTAAAAATAAGTATGAACTAACCTTCTTCTTTGTAAACAAGTACGAGCTTTCTAGCCATGTTGTATATACACCACTTAAGACGTTCACAAAATGCACACTAGTACTGTACACTAGACAATGCACAGCAAACGGACAAGATTTGAATAATGGACCAAATTATGAATTAATAATCAATTTATTTTATGTCAAAGAGACATAGCTAGCGAATTAATAATTCCGTACTAGAAAGTATGATGATATTCACGGTAATGAAATATTCATTAACTTTTATTGCTTTTTGCTAACAATATGAAACCACTTTTGGTGTTTGGGATAAAAATATGCAATTAGTTAGTTGAATTATGTTATCTAAATGTAAACAAACCGAGGAATTTATGAATAACCGCATTGTTTTGATAAACTGACCTAGACAACCGTGAGAAACTACCGCAAACGTTTGTCACACGGAGTGAATGAACCAACTCCCAATTAGTATTAAGAATTTATAAACGTATAAGAGATCGTTAAGGATCAAAAACTAAATACAACTCACAGCTGTTACAGCGAAATTAACTTAAATAATGTTTAAAACAATTGCCAGGACACTTAAGTACACGGAGAATTTGTCGCAACGAATTAAAACCGACACCACCGAAATCTTTGAATACCCCGTTTTCCAGCTTTTAGTGTTCCTTTACTAACCAGTAACTATAATACACTAAGAGGTCTAACTGATGATAGGGTTAGGATTTCTAGTTCCCTTATCACCCAGGTTCGAACAATATACTTTACTATGTTAGTAACAAAGGGACAGATCAATAAAAACAATACATTAGTGGTTCAGTGGTAATACTTATCTCTCTATATTTATTCATACAATGCAATAATAGAAATACATACGATTTGATACATTAGCTACACTTATACTACATACATCTCTTATACTAGGTATTGACCTTTATAAGACAGACTGGATTACGGTATTGGCAACTAAAGCGTGTTACTTTTATCTGAATGATCCCAAAACTCTAAATATAACGTGACTCTAACTAGACTGAAATACTTTGGTTTGCTCACTTAGTTTGATGTCTTCACAGGTATCTCGGTGGTCCAAATCTCGGAAGCTGAATTCCAAGTCTCGATTTCCTGGCCGCACTTTGCACGACGAACCGGCCCAACTTTTCCGGCCTAACTTACTAATAACAGACTGGCCTAACTCGCAGCCCCTCACTGGTCACCCGACCACTCCACTCTGGCCCATCGACCACAATCCTCTGGCCTCGATTCTAGATTCGGATTATACTTTATAACCCGTCTAGCTTCCTTGTTGTCATCTTAAACAAAACAAACGCTGCCTCCGTAGCATTTGTTTTGTTCCGCGTTAAACGACCTATCACGCGACCTTGCTAAAATTTCCGTGTTTATACCGTACTTCCTTGTCCGTCTTAATTGTTAATACCTTAACATCCAAGACACTAATTCTAATAACAAATATACTAAAACATATTTTCACTATACTCTGCAAAACATAACACTGAACACAATTGAATCAAAAGCATAAACAACTAATCTGAACGGAACTGTGCGTAGGCAGACGATAGGCTTATCGCGTATGATAAACCTAATTTGACTTAATTAACAATATTAAACTCGGAAGTTTCTATTAAAGTCCTATGAATTCAAACGAGTATAAAACCTTCTATGAATGAATGAAGCAAGCAGACGACCTTGACAGGTCAACGCCCAAACGAGAATTCCAGTATAGACACCTGTCAAACAGTGAGACAGAGGTAGACAAATAACACATGTAGATTGACTGACCACACTTTATTCAATAACAACAAAACAGATTTCGATGAAACTTTCAGTAATGTTATGTAAACATAATTGTAATAAATGACAATTTATATTTGGTAAATCTTAGAGGATAATAATTGTGTATTGTAAGCATAGGCGACTACGCTGAAGAGTTTTCTGAATTCACCCTCTGGGCCCTATAGTTCTATTGAAACCATTTCTGTTTTGTTGACTGGTTGAATTCAGCACATTTTTATATCTTTCTTAAAACTATGTTGAATTTACACAAGAGGTAACTTCTGATTTGAAAAATGTATAATCTAAAGATTAGTATAAGACTTCACCGCTGTGTAATAAGATGATATGTTACTATGTAAGAAATGTTAAATTAATGGAAAATTTGTAAAGTATGCTCAACTTAAGTAGATCCATACATAATTTTTGATTTGAATGTTTTCCCGGGAGGAAAAACACCTATCCAAGGGGAGAAGGGTTGTAGTGACGGGAAAAATTCCCAATCAATCAGTTTGAATACTAGTGAATCTATTTGGCAAGGAACCGCTTGCATTACCCAAAAACTTTATAATAAATATTCGCATCGTAATATAGCTTTCTAAAATGCGAAAGCAACAGGTTTTCAAATTCATCTTTGATTTGACCTTAATGAGGCCATGGAAATACCCCACCTAGCAACGACATGTCACATTTAAAGAACCAATCCAAGTACAGTAAATTAAAGTAATACCAAATAAGGAAAGGGACAGATAGCTTCCACGTGATATGATAATCCTTTAAAACCGCGAACACACCCAGAGATAGTTAATTCTGAAGAAGTTCTGGAGCAGTTCTGAAGTAGATCTCCAGTAGAAGCATCTTTGTGTAGAGACTGGACCTCGCACAGTTATTTTGAATCTTTTAGTTAATTCGACTTCGATCTTAATATGTGTTTAAGATACATCACTATTGTCCGTGAGTAAACTAATATATTTTATTGAAGAAATCATAATTTAAATAATTGTTTGACATTCATTGTTGTGAACTGGCGCGCTTTT
Organism: Philaenus spumarius; assembly: GCA_018207615.1. Classification (NCBI taxonomy): domain Eukaryota; kingdom Metazoa; phylum Arthropoda; class Insecta; order Hemiptera; family Aphrophoridae; genus Philaenus; species Philaenus spumarius. The sequence continues at coordinate 16,460 of JAGFPH010009487.1, read as the reverse complement.
TTATATAAAATAATTTAATTAACTTTCTGATCATTGAAGAGTTTGAGCATTCTAAAATCATTTATAAACTGTTTTATTTAAAGGTATAAACTTGTAAAATTAAGATATTATATAACAGAGTTGAATGTAATGTTTTTCTAAATAATCTGTATTTAAGCTAATAAGCCTAAGTATTTAAAATTAACTACAATTGTCTGTTTATAGTTCAAATAACAATAAAACTCATTATTCCTCGTAGAATGTCTTTAATCTTTTCCTCAGACCTATTTCTGCAATATTGACGCTCTTGTCTTGAATCTCCGGATACAATTACCATTTCCTTTAGATCTATAACATCCAAAATTTATGTTAAGATTGAGTTTTTTAGGTCTGATATTTTCAGCCACCATTTTAAAGCGCACAATTGGACATTATCGCTTATTTTTCTCAAGATATATCATTGTTAGGTTAAACTGCATACAAAGTTTGAATTCAATCGGTTAAACCGTTATATAGATATTAATTATTTAGTAAAAGAAACAAAATGGCGGATATTTGAAAAATGAAGCGTTTTTCGAAAAATATTATTCTTAATTTTCTATTTATTTTTACCCATAGAACCATTTCCCGAAGTTTTTAACTAACTTCGTTCCACCCTGTATACTATACGTTTGTGAGAATTTTGTTTAGTTGTTGTAATTTAGTGAAATAAGTTTTTAGAATAAATCTATTTAAAATGTTCAAGTATACAGTCAATTCTATGGTTTATTCACTACAATTTGTTACAATAAAACTTTATTTTTGGGTAAAGCATATTAATCCCTAATTTCTATTCAAAATAGGTGATCTCATGAAATAGTCTAAAAAGACGATTTTCAAACACTGTATTGTAAAAAATTATTCTATACCCCCCCCCCCCCCCCCGATAGGAGACCAGCGGCCTCCTTGAAAACCGGCTGGATCAGCCCATGTACGTGAGTATAAATAACTTATAATATAATACAAACATAAATACTGAGCATACACAAAATTTACATTAATTTTAATGTTTTAATTTTCTGCTTTAGGTTTGTTGTTGTTGTTTTTTTTTTTTAATAGCAGGCGTAAAATTATATATTTCTGGTGACTATCCAAACTGTTAACACTTGTCTTATTATATCTAGCCTACTTTATCTATATATATAAAAGCGAAATAGCACTCACTCACTCACTCACTGACTCACTCATCACGATTTCTCAAAAACTACCGAACGGATTGGAATGAAATTTGGTATGTAGCTTCCTCTAGGGCCATAGGTGCTCACTAAGGGTTAGAAAAAATTCGAAATTTTAGGTTGGGTTTGGGGGGATCAAAGTTGTTAAATAACGATTTCTTCAAAACTACCGAATGGATTGGAATGAAATTTGGTATGTAGCTTCCTCTAGGGCCATAGGTGCTCACTAAGAAAGGATTTGAAAAATTCTAAATTTTAGGGGGGTTTGGGGGATCAAATTTATTAAAAAACGACTTCTTCAAAACTACCGAATGGATTGGAATAAAATTTGGTATGTAGCTTCCTCTAGGGCCATTAGTGCTCACTAAGGAAGGATTTGAAAAAATTCTAAATTTTAGGGGGGTTTGGGGGATCAAATTTATTAAAAAACTTAATACTTTTGCAACCTTATCTGATTTTTATCAATTTCGTGTTTAGGTGAATTAGGTATTATTTTAAAATAAGGGAATAAATCTGTTAATTACTAGCATGCAGCTCCCTCAATAGATTAAACGTTTTACAGTATTAACTTAATTTACGTTCTGTAAATACATTTAATGATTTTATGAATTAGGTGTTATTTTAAATTTTAAAAATATATCTGTCAATTTCTAGCATAAGCTGCCTCACTAGAAAAACCTCTTACACTATTATTTTAATTTACGTTCTGTAAATGCAATTAATGCCTTTAAGGATTAGGTATTATTTACAATTAAAATTAAAATTAAATAGATTTTCCAATTACTTGCGTAATGCAACCTCACAAGAAAAATGTTTACAGTATTACATTTATTTATGAAACATAAATTCGGACAGTGTTTATGCGTTACGTGATATAATTAAACTACTTTAAAAAGAGTAACTTGAAGGGGAAAAACAAAGGATACTTATTGCCTTATTTTATTTTTAATATTTGTCGCAAAAATTTGAATATAATTCAACAAAATACTTGTCTACCTGTATTCTATTATGATCAATGTGAAAATATCAAAACATATATATAAAATCGAAAATGGAGGTTTTCAATAACTCCAAATCGAAACTCACCCACCCTAAAACTACCTTTACAATGTAGCAGTATTAAGTATTACACCTGTAAACATGTCTACATAAGTATTAAAATCTCTAGAGATAACTATCACCTCCACCTGTCACTTTAACTTCTGTTTTTTTATGCATTTAGGATTTTATTTATGCTCGTGTAAAGCTACAATACTCACAAATAATACATCAAAAGAATGCCATGAAAATCAAAACTATCAAGAACTGCAGCAAAAATTATGTTCTAAAGGCAAAAAAATTTTGATGGGATTCTTGCCATCCTAACGTAGGAATATTTTTAAAGCCTAACAGCGAAATCAGAATATCAAAACAAACTTCTCTAACATCAACACGTTAAAGAAATATTTGGCGGCGAATAGAGTGGCGACAATCGCATGTTTATATCACTGGTTTATGCTTTTGCCGGTTTGTATACTACCATCCACACGTAATATTTTTTGAAAAATGTTCGGATTTATTCACACTTATCAGTGTCGTAAGTGCTGATATTCTAGACAGGCAGCGTTTATTTTTTAGTTTATAAGCTGATTTTGCATTCATATCAGCACTGGCACTGACGGTAGAGATGTAATTACAGATTAAAATGATAACACCATAGTTAGTCCAGTCAAATTAGGATTTCATCTTGCATTAAATCATGGGGTTCAAATTTTTTAAGGAATGTGTAGTTGATGGTCCCCTGAATAACGCCTAATAAAGTCCCATTGATTTCAGGCGCCGTGGGGGGTGGGAGGGGGTCCCAAAAGTCCCACATTTTGGTTTTTGGCGTTTATCTCAAAATATGTTATACTTTTTAAAAATTAAAGGCAATACAATTTGCTTCCAATTAGTATATCCATACTGGTACCGTTTTCGATATATGAGCCGTTAGATATGAAAATTTGTAAAAAAAAAAGCGGTAGCGGTACAGATATTTCGTCAATCTTCCTCTTAGAACAGAAGTAACATTTTCCCACTTCCATATAACAGAAAACTTGTCATAAAGAAAATTGTAGAGCAAAAGATTCCCTTCAAAAATTTATATAATTATGCTCATTCCCGAAAGCAGAACAACGAGCTACGGTGAGAGATTGTCGCAGAATGAAAATTAGGGCTGCAGAAAGATATCGTATAGAATAAACGTTTTTGCAGATCATAAATGAAACTTTTAATTCGATCTTTATGTCTAGTACAACTACAATTACTACTTTATCATCTCTGTACTAGCCGTAAATACTTAACATGTGTACACTAGTTAAGAAACCAAAAGCATTTAAAACTATAAAGTTTGCAAGTTACTCTGAATCTGTGATAAAAACTTCTCTTGGAGATTACAGAAGTCTCGTTTCTGCAGTAGAAAAAAGTCCAG
>JAGFPH010009487.1:0-12718 GCA_018207615.1 Philaenus spumarius | reverse complement strand
ATTATTGGGCCCTTAATTAGGGAACAGTGCCTTCCTTCCACTATCAAAGAAACAAGTGGAAATGAGACAGATAATTTTCTTCCATCTAACAGCACTAGAATTAAGGAGCATAATTCTGGTGGTTTAATTATTAACAATGAAGTTACGCCAACATAAAAATCTTCTTGAAAGACTTCTTTCCCGACTATAGGTACAGTAATAGAGATGATAGCGATTACAGACCTGATATTGATGATGAGGAGGAGGATGGCATATCTACAACCTCATTATTGAAAAGAAGAGGATAACCCCAGAAAAACTTGAACTATTTAATAAATTACCCAAAACAGTATTAGGAATCAAACCAGCCGATAGAGGAGAAATAAAAAAAGCATGGGAAATGTCTAATGTAATTTAAAAAAAGACACTCTTTGCAAATGACGAGGATTTAAGTTAGTACCATACGAAGAAAAAGAAAATTCCAACACCTATAAAAACAAACTTGATCCAACAAATAAGTAAAAACAAGATTGAATAAAAATAATATTTATTTCTTTATTTCAAAATTAACCTTTTAAAATATAACAATAATATGATGTTAAATATAAGATTCATAATATTGGGAAACTTTAAAATCATTATTAATAATAAAGAAAAAAATTAATATAAACATCAATTAGATTAATAAATAGGAAAAAATTTTATGTGAAAAGTTATTGTTTAATTTATTTGAAAATTAAGAACATACAGAGTATGAATATTAATGACAAATTAGAAAAATATAGATTTAAATTGATAAGATTTTTATTTATGGGGTAAATGATCAAAATAGTAATGTTTATCATATGAAGTAACTTTTTTTACATTATTTTCAAAACCTGGAAGTGTTTGAATTTCAATTCTGCTATGGAAGTCTTGCTGAATAAAGGGATTTGTAGTTAAATCTGTAAAGTCTTGTTCTGTAGTTTTGGTAACTGCTTAAAATCTTCACTGAATTCCAACTTATAATAAATTAGACCATTATCATACTCATAAGCTGCAACTTCATTGACAGTGGCTAATCATGGTCACTATTTGACTATTTAATCTCTGTAGTGTTGTTTATTATGTTTTTATACTTAAAGATTTAGTGTGAGAATTTTATTTACGTTTACTATTTAAACTTTTATATCCTGTAGACACAATATGCCTACTGTGAAAACAGCAAAATGAAAAAAAATATCAATAATTATTTTGTTTTTATATATCATTATTATACCGACTCGTTTCAACTAGTGAAACTGAACACTAATACCGGTAACACTTTAAACTAACTCTAAAACCAGTAACTCACACAAATCAAACAAAATTATAAATTATTTTATTTTACAATTAGGTAGGAAGAATATTACTTAATCATACCTGACTATTGTAAAAGTAGAAAATGAATTATATAACAACAGTACTCCTACGTGAGCATGGGGATTTAGGCAGGTAACACAATACTTTTACTTTTGTCTAGTAAAAAAATAATATAGGCCTATGGAATACTATACGTTGAAATCAAATGCCTAAATGAATGTCTTGCTAAATTTTGTATTTAAAACTTACAGACACGGTTTTTTATTAAACTTTGAAATAAAGTGAAACTTTTATTAAACGTTTTGAAAGTGACACTCCACATGCTTCAGACACTCTTTCTCTCACCTTGTTCACATCTATTAACGGTCCTTTGTTTTTTCGTTCCCTCTCAAAATACTGCAACACTGACGCAATTATAGTTCGAGCTTGCGAATGGTACACTTTACCCCGTTTCCCGGAGGAAGCCATAACTACAAGTTCAATAAAATACACACAAAAAAATCACTAAAACAATGTTACTATGAGCTACTAAACTATGAACTAAATTTAAGTCACATCAGCACAGTTAATATATGTAAAACGCAAATACGAGTATTAATTCCACACACACCGTTCGTCTGCGGATGCGCACTCTAAACTGACCACAAATGCTGTCTTTCTCCAAAGACATTAGCTTACTTACTAATTTTTCCTAGAATCAAATAACCAGTCCGTGCCGGTCCCTAGTCGGGGAGGGTTGACAGCATACTCACATTTTTCACGTTAAACAGATGCAAAATAATCTGAAACAACTGTTATTTCTTTTTTTAAAGGGTAATTAATTTAAATATCTAGTTGAATTTTATATCATTTTTCCTAACTTTTTTAGTACTTTTCAACAAAAATATAAAAAATATCAAATTATTTGAAATAAAAAAATATATATCCTCGTACTAGGAGAGCCAGTAGGTGACTCATCAGTGAAACAGCTGCGTGCCGGCCCGGAGTCGGGGAGGGTTTATTGGGGGTGGCAGCAGGTAGCTCGGTGTCGACGGCTCAACCAGATGTATACAGAGTATAGGCGGCGAGAAAAAAGTGAAAAAGTCTTTAATACCAAATTTGAAGAAGTTTGCCAAATTGCAGAGGAATTAGACGTCGAAATTAAAATACCCAGAAAAGCAAAGAAACAAATTAATAGAGAAAATTATCCTGCAAACGAACCAAGTTGACTACTTTAGACAATCAATTTATATCCCAGCCCTGGAAAATATCATTCAGGATATGAAATCACGTTATTCGGAGGAAACGCTTAACCTATATAATTTATCCATCCTATTTCCAGAAATGAAGAGTGATGATGACTTTGAGCAATCACTAAGTCACATTTCCAAAAAAAATATGCTTACTTCTTGAACGATTCAGAGGACATAATTAAAAAATTTGGAATCAGAATTGGAATCTTGATATTCCCAATGGGTTCGGGCGTCAACAACTGGTCCTTTGTCAGCTCTGGGTTTAATAAAAAAATGTGATCAAGAAGTCTATCCTATTATTCATTTTTTACTACGAATCTTAATCACGTTACAGATTTCTTCTAATGCAAGCATAGAAAGAACTTTTTCTAGTTTAAGAAGATTGAAAACATGGCTAAGATCAACCATGGAGGAGGACCGCTTGACAGGATTAGCATTGCTTAATATTAATCGAGAAAAAAAAGTTGATATACCGTATATTCTGTCATTGATCTTTACGCAAGAAAACGCAAACATCGACTAGAGTTTATTATTTAACTACGAACTAATAATTTTAGTATAAATTTTTTTTTTTATTCTATTGTTAAATAAATAATACTTATAAAATCATTAAATATTTTCAAATTTTAAGCTTTTTTGTTACATTTTTTACATACACACGCGGGCGCACACGCACACACATCTAAATATATATATTATATCTTGAATAAATATATATATATATATATATATATAATACACATACATCTAAATATATATATTATATCTTGAATATATATATATATATATGTATATAAAATACATCGATCCCCCCCCCCCCCCCTAAAGCAAGTCGCTGGATAAGCGCCTGCTGTGATAAAATTCATTTACATTGCATATACAGAAAATGTAGATGTAGACTAGCCTATGCTTACCTTTGTTGTCTTTCAACTCAGCTGAGAGGTTAGACCAATCTTCCTCCATTGCCTCACAAACTTCAAACCAACACTTGGCCTTAATTCCTACTACTGTAGTCTTTAGAATTTACATTATATAGAGCTGGACGTTGTTCAATTTCTGCAATTAACTTCTCCGTATCGAACATATTGATTTATTTAACTATACAAATAAAATAACAGTAGGCTTCTCTCGCAGTTACTTATTAGTACATAGTTTGTTTTGACTAATGGTTCAACCCAAAGCTGCCACTTTTCTGCGCACCGACATTCTGCTAGTATTCGGTCCGTATGGCATATAATCAGTCAAGCAGAATTTCAGCTCGCCGAATTTGAGCGTCGCTCAGCATAAATTCCGCTTCTCTGCTTTTCTGTCGATGCGGAATTTCTGCTCGTATAGTATGAGCCGTAAGGTATCGTGTGTTCTACGACTGAAAAAAACGGTCCGCATAGAGGCCTTCTTATCATAGGATGGTTATACTTCTTCGGGTTTGTAAGTATTTAACAGTGTGAAGGCGGCAGTAAATGCTATTTTACTTTTACGTTTATGAAGAAAATGAAATTTTTTCTAGCATGCAAAGGGTTAAAACGAATTTGTATTTATTTTTATTTTGTTTACTTTAGTATCCGTTCCCTGTTATCTTGATTCTGATTTAGTTCTGTTTTTTTGTGCGTACATTGGAAATTTTAGAAGATACTTAAGAGGCCTTCTTATCATAGGATGGTTATGTAAATATGCTTGTTAACATAATATGTTTCATAATATTATTTTATTAATTTATTAGTTATTTTACAGTAACATTGCAAAATGGATTTGTAATTATTTTTATTTTACTCTTAGTATACGTTCACTATTATACTGATTCTGATTTAGTTTCTTTGTTTTTTGCATACTTTTGAAATCACTGCAAACGGTATGTATTACTTCATCTTTTACAGTATATGATTTTGATGACTACATTAGCTGGATACAGGCGAAAATAAATGATTCTGAAGATCCTAAAGAAATAGATTGTTCGGAGGTGATATTGTTCAACACATAGCTAATGAAACTAATAGGTACTATCAACAACTAATCAATAATTCAATAATAGTAAAAAGTAATAGTAAACTGAATAATGTGGTTTGACACAGATGTTGGTGAAATGTTTTGTTTGTTTGCCCTTATGTTACTAATGTCACATGTCAAAAAAAATCTATAAAAGCCTACTGGAATACAGATGTTTTCATAACCACACCAATCTTTGCTAACATAATGTCACAAAATAGATTTATTTTACTTTTCCGATGTTTACATTTTGCTAACAATAATGGTAATACAGAAAGTAAACGGTTATTCAAAATTGAAGCCATTTTTAATCATTATAATAAAATAAATTCATAAGTTTTTAGGCCTTATGTCAATTTATGTATCGATGAAAGTTTGATATACAATAGCAAAGGCAGGCTAATGTTCAAGCAATATATTCCTTCAAAAAGAGCTAGATATGGCACAAAGATTTTCATTCTAAGTGACAGTAAATCTGGATTCTGTATTATCTGTAATTATACAGGATAAGCATGTAATTATACAGATACAGGAAAAAATGTAATGAATACAACAGTTTGACCTCAAATGTTGTAATGTCTCGGATGGAGACATATTTTGAGCAAGGGCACAAATTATTTTTTGACAATTGGTATACAAGCCCAAAGTTATTTGAACTACTGATGAATAAAAAAGTAAATGCTTGTGGTACTGTAAGAAAGAACACAAAGGGTTTACCTGTTGATACAAAATTAAAAAGTGGTGAAATGGAAGTTTACCATTCAGACAAATCGACATATGCACACTGGATGGACCGACGAGACGGTAGGATACCTATTTTCAGTTCACAAAGAAATTAGCAAAAAACCAACAGGAAAAATCAACTGCAACACTAAAGAAGTTATTGAAAAACCTAATTGTGTGCTTGATTACAATGCAAATATGGGGGCTGTTGACCAAGGTGACATGCAAATATTATCACTTCGATCAGGAAGGAAGTCATTAAAGTGGTACAAGACGATGTTTCAGCACTTACCAGATCTGACTATCAGGAAGGCCGTGGTTTTATAAAATTTAAAAACTGGCAAAAAAACACACATCTAGAGGAATTTAGATTATCTGTCATCAGACAAATAATATAAAAATTTCATATTTCTAAAGCCAAACCAAAAGGTGTAAAACCTTCGACTCATGATTCTCCGCTTCGCCATACAGAGCCACAATTTCCTTCAATTGTGTCACCAACATTGAAGAAATCAAATGCTACTAGTGTATGCATTGAATGTTCACATACACAACTAGAAGAAAGGAAAAGAAGAGAATCTAGGTACATGTGTAAAGTTTGTGATGTTAGTCTATGTGCTACACCTTGCTTTGAAAAGTACCGCACACAAAGCAAATATTAAAAAATAAAACAATTTAAAACAAACTTTAATGTAGTAATAGACAATTATTTATAATGTAATGCAAACCATTTATATTTTATAATGTTTGTTTGGTAATATAAGTGTTTTTAGTGACATGGTAAACTATAATTCAGGAGCTCGGAGTAGAAAGGGAGAATAAAAAAATTCGTTTTTTTTTTATTATCTTATGTGATTTATTGGTATGTTGTGAACACTGGAGTACCATTATTTTGTAAATATTCGCCCTTAATACTGTCCAAACAGCATTTAAAATATGAAATGATTTAAAACGGCTGATTTCTTAATGGTATAATGTTAGAGGAGCAAGGGCGAATAAACAATAATTTGTATACTTTCCTACATGCTGTCTCAGAGTTTTCTCTTCCATTCGCCCTTCTTCCTGTCAGCTTCTAGCCGGTAAGACGCAAAACATCCTGTCTAGACATGACAGTGTAAGAGTTATTTATTTTAGATTGGTTAGTTTGCATCAGCATTTCAGTGTGGTTAGTTCGTTTGTTGTCTAGTGTATATTGCAAAGGAGTGGTGAATGAATGATATATTCCTAAGCAATACAGTGAGTGAGTTTTAATTTTCAATAATGGAAGATCAAAATGCATCACGAAAGAGGCAGAAACATACAGAATTGTGGAAGGTTAATAAGTGTAAGAAACTTGGAAATTCTGGACAATGTTATATTTCAAGGAAAACTAAACGTGAAGTTCCGGCTCGTTCAATCAGCCAGCAGTGTAAATGTAGTCGCAAATGTTTTGAACAAATAGGAATGAACGTAGTTCAAGTAATTTTTTCTAATTTTTGGGGCCTTTCGGATTACAATTTACAGAACAGTTATCTGTTAAGTCTTTTGAAATGGGATAACTGTAAGGTTTCTAAGATCGTAAACAGACCAAGTAGAAAACTACGAACAATTTCATATTTTGTTAAAGTAAATGGAGAAGCAGTATCAGTTTGCCGCTCAGCATTTATCAGTATACATGGTATAACAGAAAAGAGAGTATGTGTTGTTTTATCAAAAGAAAGTGTCTCAGGTACGGTTGACAGTGATACTAGGGGAAAGTCAACACCAAAAAATAAGATTTCTGGAGAGAGAAAAATGTTAGTAAAACAGCATATTGAAAACCTTGCTACTGTATCCAGCCATTACAGCCGTGGGAAGAGCCCCTACAGGAAATATATGCCTCCAGGATCATCAATTAAAGGTGCCTACAATGCTTACAAAGAGTGGTTAAATGAAAATACTCCTGACGAACAGCCCGTTACTGAAGATTATTATCACCGTATATTTGTTAACGATTATAATATTGGCATCCAGCCTCCAGCCATCGATGACTGTAATATCTGCTTGAAGCTGAAAACTGAAATTAACGAACTAAAGAAGACTGATCCAGAATCAATAAATCTTCAAAGAATTAACCAAGATCTACAGATCCACCTAAAAAAACAAAGCTACGAAAACAATACTGATAATAGTGTTGCCGTTGTTGCTATAGATCTCCAGCAAGCTTTACCAACACCTAAACTGACAAGCAATGCTCAATACTATAAGAGAAAAATGTGGACATATAACTTTGCTGTACACAATATCAAAACTGGAGCATCAACTATGTATGTATGGGATAAAACTGTCGCTAAAAGTGGTTCTTGTGAGATAGCAAGTTTCATCCTCCACTATTTTGAAAATTATGTTGATGTAAACGTTAAATCAGTCATTGTTTTTAGTGATAACTGTCCCGGACAGAATAAAAATTTAAATGTTGTTCTTGGTTACTTAAGATTAATTCATAACAACAAGTTTGAAACTATCCGTCATTATTTTTTGGTACCAGGACATTCGATGATGGGCTGTGATAGAGATTTTGGACATACAAATTAAAACTATGCACTGTGAAGTATTTACCAAGGATCACTATATCCACTTCATCAAAAATACAAGAAAAAGAAATCAGTTTCAAGTTGTTCGTGTAACCAGAGATATGATAAAAGACTTTAATGTACTTCTTGAGAGTGTATCAAGAAAGCAGCTACTTAATTCAAAGTTCAAAGATGGAAAGATATTTGAATTTTCAAGTGATTTAAGAACTGGGTTTAAAATACAACCTTTTTATAACACTGATGCTCCAAAATTTGTCCAATTACAGAAAGGAAAAAGCTCAAGATACAATCAAGATATTTTCGACCTTAGTGCCACATATCTTCCGACAAAGTACCCTGCACCTATCAAACTAACAGAAGCAAAACAGAAGGATCTTAAAGACTTGTTACCTTATGTTCCTATGCCATATAAATCAGTGTTGGAGCAAGCTATAAGAAGTGATGGAATTGAAGGTAGTGAAATTGAGAATGCACATGAAGATGACATTACAGTATTGATTTTGACATGTAATTTTATTAAACGTAAGTTTTTATATTTATATTATTTTAATTATCTGAAATTCGTGAACTAAAGACTCTAAGTTATAGCCTACATTAGACTCAAAATTGTATACTTAAGTATTGAATTAGCTCATAATTTGATTTTTTTCTTTATTAATTTTTTTTCTTCTGTTAATTATCAAATTTTTAATTATTTTTGTACTTTACAAATAAAGTTCAAGTACCAATCAATAGGAATGGCATTTTGAAAGCAAATTATTTATATTTTCTGTTCGCCCTTTCTATCTTTAGAACATTCACAATCTTTAAACGCGATTTCCCAACACCATGTTTTTCATATTCGCCCTTTCTCCTCCCAGCTCCTGAATTATTTCATATTGGGTCATTTCATATGAAATTAACCAATGGTAGGAACTTTAATCATTCAGAAATATTTTGCTCTTAAGTAGTACTATGCACTAATGTTAAAAATCTAAAATTTTGGATTTTTACCATTTTTCGTTTTTTACGCAGTAGTTATTAATATTACAAATTTGGAAAATCGGTAGATTTTGACCACGTTTTTCAACTTTCAAATGGCTGTTTCTCTGCAACTATTAAACTAGTCCAGGCAACAAAGGAAAAATAGCGGGAAAAATTCATATGTAGAAAACAGGTTGAATTCATGTTGATTATAAGGGTGGTCTATTGTTGGTAATCTTTTAATGAAAGCATTAACTGCAACGCTTCAGATGAAAAATTAATTTTAGTTAACAAATTTATTGATTGGCTTGAAAATTGGCAAAAAATGAAGAGTTCTTCTGATGGTTTTACTTCAGAAACCAATGCAAAGAACCTACGACATGATAGAATTGAGTAGTTATTGTCGTTATTGAATTGTCATTATTCATATTAAATAAATATGAAATATGTTTTAACTGGTAAGTGCCAAACTGATACTCTAGAGAAACGATTTGGGAAATATAGGAGGTTAGCTAGTAGTAATTATCACATTTCAATGCGACAGTTATTGAAGTGCAAGAGAAAACTGAGGCTACAATCCAGTTTTAAGTCGTTAGAATGCTCAAACAATTAGTTTTAGTAGTACAGAAACCACTGTTAGCACGCCACTTCCAAAGATATCAATTGATAAAGCAGACATAGATAATGTAGAACCGATATTACCTGTAATAACGTATTTAGCTGGTTATTGCTGTTATGTGGTGATAATTGCATAGAAAACTTAACACTAAATAAAACAATAGCTTTAAATGAAAATAGTTATACTTTAATAAAAATACTTAGACAAATTTCTACACAAATGAACAATTTAAAGTCATTATGGTTCACTATTCACTTAATACACCCTTCCTAAAGTGTTGAAGCAGACTTTGTTGTTGAAATGGTTATAGGCCTAATCGTCGCACCAGTTAAACTATATTGTAAAAGACAGGCATTAGTTTTGTTAAACAGACCTTCAACATGTCTGGATTAGCATTATAGCTATAAACATGTCTGGATTAGCATTATAGCTATTGCTATAATGCAGTTATGTTGTACAAGTTTCAAGTTAAGAATTGATCTGACTTGACCAAAACATGGATTTAAATTACAGCAAGACAATACTCTTAAGTTGTATATTGATTTGTTTTTAAATCGGACATTAATTAACTGTTCACAAAGATATTGTCCTTTTTTGAAAATACCTAAAGGTTGTAATTTGTGTTTAATATAGTTCTGTAAGGCTATACTGAAACTGTATTATATAATTAGGCTATTCTATATTGAAATTAGGCTATTTTGGTTTTGGTAAGTAGGCATTTATCTGTACTAATATTATAAAGAGGTAAAGTTTGTTTTTTTGTTTGTTTGTATGTAGGGGGTAATCTCTGGCATTACAGAACCGATTGAAAAAATAGTTTTACTAATAAAAAACTATACTATCCCTGAGTAACATAGGCAATAATTCATTTCGATGAAAACCTTTTTTTATTTCAATATTTGTAAATTTAGTCGGAAAAAATTCTTAGGTTAGGAATAGAATGATAAACCAGCACATGTATTTACATTTATTACCATAGTAACCAATTAAATAAAATAACAGATAATATAGCTGTTTGCTCCAATATTTCCATTAACAGCTGATTTCAAAATTTGAAGCAATTATTTTTGTATTTCTAGCTTTTAGGTTAGGGTTTTAAAGTGTAGACCTGAGCCTTGCTGGTTCTTTTACAAATTATTATAACTGCTTTTATAAAATATAAGAAATAATTTAATTTGAACATTTAACATTATTTACCATCTTAGTTTTGAGGTTGTTATTAATCCTGCACCTTTACTATAAATAAAACATAACATAGGTTTTTGGAAGGTTCCATTGGGGGTTGGCATGCGGAGCGATAACCGAGGGGTTCGGGCTAACCACCCGCCCTCCGAGCGCTACTCCTATGAAGATAGGATGGATGAATATATGCAGCAGCAGCAGGCACACCGCGCTGAAATGCAAACGCAAAAGCGTACTGGTCCCCCCCTCAGCCAAGGAGCTCTGGGATGCGAGGAAGAGACAAAAGAAGACAGGATGAATTCAGATCCAAGAAGGGTGCTAAAGTAATCGAGAACTACGTTTCCGACATCCGAAAGAACGTGCTATGCGGCTTCGACAGCATGGACGATGTAATTAAAGCAAAAGAATTTTCTACACGCGTAAAACACGTACCATTGCCAGTAAGTACTCGAGTAGTGGGCTTTTCAGCTCAAGAAACTTTCACACGAGTTGCGAACATACCGGATAGCATAAATCGTGTCAACCAGATGACGGTATACCAACTATATAGAGTCGATGAACCTGAACATTGGTACTCAGGTATCGAATTTGAACCGTACATGAACAAAATAAGTACGATGAGTACATTCACTCAGAGAATAGGGTGTTTGTTCAAATCAGTTTCATCTTTTAAATTTGAGGAAGTAAATTTTGTACCTCTATTTCCATCTGTTAGGCAAGATAGAGAACACAGAGATATTCCAGTTCCTGAAGTAGTCTATCTAACAAATTTAAGATCAACCGTAAATTATTTATCAGATGTAAACACAGTTGAAGATTGACATGACGTCAGACCACAGACAAAGCAGATTAAAACTACATGTTCTACAAGCTAGTCGTGTTTTAATTAATGTCTCCTAAAACCAACGTCACTAAACATGACATGGCGCAGTCGGTAATTGAACAAGTACACAATTTATAAAGTGTTTCTCAGCATTAGTTTTAAACTCCATAATGCCATCAGATAAAGAAGAAGTCAATAAATCGGCAACCATGATAGTACAAGCAATGCACAATGTCAAGTCGCCATCAGAGATCTCGTGGACTGGAAGCATGGGAAAAAATTGGAAATTCTTTCAGCAAAAGTTTGAAATATATTTAATAGCAAGTAAGAATAAAACTGAACTGAGTGAGTATCAAGTTGCATTACTTTTGAATATAATAGGAGACAGGGCTCTTAAAGTGTATAACAATTTTGTTTAGTGACGCAGAAAACAAAAATGATATTAACACGGTTATGAATAAATTCAGTGACTATTTTTTACCAGAACGTAATGTAACGTATGAAAGACATTTGTTTTTTCTAAGAGAACAAAAAGTGAATGAATCAATAGATCAATATGTTACAGACCTAAGAGACTTAAGTTCAACGTGTGAATTTTTACAATTAACTGACAGTTTAATAAAAGATAAAATAGTTTTAGGCATTCAAGATAGGTGCATAAAAGATCGTTTATTAAGAATAAAAAATCTAGATTTAAATAAAGCCTTAGAAATATGTAGGGCTGCAGAGAGATCCAAGTCTCAACTTGAAAATATTTGTACAACAACAGACAATTTAAATACAGAGGTACATAAAGTCTATCAGCAGACAGACAAGAAAAATCAAAGGGGAACAGGAACTTTCAATAGTAATAAGAAACAAGTTATGACATCCCAATATCAAAAACATTCAATGACTAGGTAGAGTTCTGTTTAGGTACAAAGTGGGACTAAAATTCTGTCTGCGGCGAGTAAAAGCAATGCATCTAGTTTTAGCAGCGGAAAACTTAAATCCTGTCTGATTGGACCATGTTTGTAACTTGTTGATCGTTAATTGCAGTGTTCTTTCTGCGGTTGCGGTGTTTCTGGTTGCCACGTAGATGGCAAAATCATCAACAAAAAGAGAACAGTGTACAGGTAATCGGACATTAGCAGTGATGCTATTAATAGCAACTGCAAATAAGGTGACGCTAAGTACGCTGCCTTGAGGGACACCATTCTCTAAATAAAATCGATCTGATAAGGTGGATCCAAGACGCACCCTAAAATATCGATTGGACAGAAAGTTTTTAATAAATGCTAAGATTCTCCCCTGAATACCCCAAGATTGTAATACATTTAGA